>JZKD02S0056406.1:80789-99619 GCA_000966675.3 Picea glauca | reverse complement strand
TATTTTTTTATTATTATTGGAAATATTGTTTTAGGACCTGACCATTTACTGGGAGGGCATCAAGTTCTCCCCTCAAGTTATGCATTCAATAAATACATGCCCCTATCTTTTCAACGACCTGGAAAGGTCCAAGCCACAGGTTTTGAAACTTAGAATGCTTCCCTTTTGTTTCATTCGCTCTGTCCCATTTTAGTACCAAGTATCCTACCTCAAAACTCTTTTCTTTGGCCTTATGCTTATCGAACCATCGTTTCACTATATGTTGGTGAGCTAGGAATTTTGACTTAGCCTTCTCTCTCTCTTATTCCAGCATGAGTAGAGTATTGATTCTTTGTTGCATGGCCGATGAGGGTTCCTCGTTGGAATCTTGGGCCAATTGAAGAGATGGCAGATAAAGCCCGTTTGGGAGGATAGCTTCTTGCCTGTAGACCAGAAAGTACGGGGAGTTTCCTATGGCTTCTTTGGGTGTGACCCTATCAGCCCATAGGGCATCATGAAGTTGATTATGCCAATTTATTTGGTTATTTGTAACTGTCTTCTTTAATATCCTTACCATATTTTTGTTAGTCGACTCCGCCACACCATTTCCCTGAGGATAATAATTTGCAAAGTACTTGATTATGATTCCTTTGTCCAGAGAAAATTATGTCAATAGTGTAGAGGAGAAGTAAGCTTCATTATCAAATACCAGAACAGAGGGGATACCAAACCTTGTGATTAGATGTTGTTCTATGAATTGGATCACTACCTTCTCGTTTACATGAGTCAGAGGGATGGCCTCCGCCCACTTTGTGAAATAGTTGGTGGTAGTAAGAATGTACTTGTGCAGTTTAGAAGAGATGGGTGTAATTTCTCCTATGATATATAACCCCCACTACTTAAAGGGCCTTGAAACAATCACAGGCTGAAGAGGAACTGCTTCCCTTCTCTCCTTTCCAGTGCTTATTTGACAAATCTTATATTTTCTAGCGTAAGTATGTGCATCTTTGAACAAGGTGGGCTAGTAGTAGTCGACCCTCAGAATCTTATGAGCGGTGGTATTTCCAGAAAAATGTCCTCTGGCAGGGCCATCATGAAGTTCCTTTAGCACCTTATCGGCATCTTCACATTCGAGGCACCTCAACAACACCATGTCATAGTTGATCCGGAAAAGCACCGAATTTATGAGACGATATTGTGCAGACTTTAACCTGAGGGTTATTCTCTCTCTTGGGTTGAGGATTTCGGGACAAGTTCTGTGATGTAGTAGGTAAGCCAAGTCCTTGTACGAGGAATCTCGTCCTGGGGGAATGTATGCTACTTCTCCACACCATAGAGCTATTTCATTCTCCCATCCGGAGTCTTCATTTACTTGATCCTGGGCTTGGGCTGCGAGCTTGCACAGACCTTGTCCTTTTACCAGCTTGGCAGGTTTTATGTCTAGATCAAATTCTTAGACTATTGCCATCCATTTCCCTCTTCTTTCTCCTATTTCTTGTTGGGTGAATAGAGATCAAACTGTAGGGTGTGGCACAATCACCTTAGTGTGGTTCTTGAGGATGTAGGACCTGAAATGCTTTCTTTCCTTATAGACTGTGTAGGCTTGCTTGTCTATGGAAGGATAGTTGAGCTCAGCTCCTTGAAGGTTAGTGCTCATAAATGATACTGGGGCTTCATTTTTTTCATCATCCTTATGAGTTAAAACCACAGCCAACGACTGGTCAGAAGCGAAGGTATATAATTTAAAGCCTCTATTGAAATCAGGACTTTGCAGCACTGGAGCCCGAGATATGGTAGCTTTGATTTTGTTGAAAGCGTTTTTCGTTCCTCATCCCACTTAAATTCGGCATCTTTTCAAATCATATTTTGTAATGGTTTGATAATTTCGGCGAAGTCGGGAGTGAACTTCCTCACGAAATTGATTTTCCCGAAGAAAGACTGCATGGCTTTCTTGTTATGAGGTAACGGAAGCTGTGTTATGGCCTTAATCCTTTCAAGGTCAATGTGAATCCCTACTTGAGATATAATATGACCCAACAACTTCCCTTCTTCAACCCTGAAGAAATTTTTCTTAGGATTTAACGATATACCATACATCCTGCATATTTCAAAAATCTGAGTTAAGTGTTGGATGTGCTCCCTCCTATCTTTCGAATACACTATCATGTCATCTAAATATACTACTACACACTTTTTTATAAGCCCTCAGAAGGCCACATCCATGGCTTTCTGGAAGGTTGCTCCTATGTTAATTAATCCGAAAGGCATGCGTTTATAAGTGAAGGTTCCCCACTTGGCTTAGAAGGTGGTTTTCAATTGATCTTCCTCCGAAACCAACACTTGATTGTATCCTGAGAAACCATTGAGCAGAGAAAAAATCTCCGAGCCCGACACGGTCTGCAGGAGTTGTTCCATCAGTGAGACGGGATAATTGTCCTTCTCTGAAGCTTTATTGAGGTTCTGAAAGTCTATGCACAATTGGATTTCTCCCATTTTTTCTCACCAGAATGAGATTTTCTACCCAGGCAGAGTGCCTAACCTGGAAAATTATCTTCGCATCCAAGAGTTTCCTTAATTATAGGTGCATGAGAGGTTCTAATGAATGGTGATATTTCCTGAGCTTTTGTTGGAAAGGATTGACTTCGGGTTTCAATGGGATGGTGTGCTGAATAATATGAGTATCATATGTTTTCAACTCCTTATAGGACCATGCAAAAACGTCCTAGTATTGTCTAAACAGCTTGAGGTAGGCCTTTCTTTCTTCCTTAGATATAGTTTTGTCAAGGTTTACATTCCTTGGGTTCTCTGGGGTCCTAAGATTCACAGTCTCATGGAGGAGACAAGAGCTGTTAGTCTTTGCGCTTTTAGGACCTTTGAATCATTCCTTTAGATCAAACAGATCTTTTAGATTAGCTACCCCTTTCGGGATTGTATGGGCCTTTGATCTATCTGTATGTCAGTCTTCCATAGGACCCTTTTCCGTTGAGTGCTCTTGGAACTCTTCATCATCAATAGAGATATCTTTGAAATTGTCCTGATTGGTCAAAAAACTTATGATCTATTCATCTCCTTCGAAGACTTTCCAATTAGAAATGTTATTAGGTATCGATGGATTGTAGAGAAGTTATACAGTGAATCGGGAGGCTTCATAATATTCTAAGGGAGATAGCCTAGAAGCAAATGTGGCTATGGAATCAGAAAGGGTATTCTTTGCCTTGGGGATTGTGGTAATGTTGAAAACTCCAAAGCGTTCTATTTTCCTGTGCACCTCCTGCTGATAATTCTTAAGGTGGGGAGAATTGCAATGTATCATGTTTCTTACTTTTCTAATTATGATTTCTATGTCTCCTAAAACCTTTAATTCTTTGAAATTAATATCTATGGATTTCTTTAACCCTTGCACCAGGGCTTCATACTCGGCAGTGTTGTTGGTGCACTTGAATTCTAGCCTACAAGACAAGAAATGCCGCCTACACCTTGGGTCGATTAGAATACACCCCACTCTTGATCCTTCTTGTGACTTGGATCCATCAAAATAGAGGGTCCAAATACATGAATGAAAATCATTCCTTCCTTCACCATTGTTGATGTTATGTTGTCCACCCCTTCCTTCCACCCGACCTGGCATGAGGTTTTGACAAAAGAGAGAATCTTCTGTCAGCATCGACGATTTCTCCTGGAAAGGAAGCTCGGAGTTTTGGGTAAGAGAAACATTGGATATGAGGGGAGGGAATTTCCCGAAGTAGGAGTCACAAGAATAATTACCCAATATGGGAAAATCCATGGAGGCTGGTTCATTAGGGGCTTCCAGATTGGTGATCATATGCTTCAGATACCTCTCCCTATCAATTCAGAGCATATTCTTATATCCTTTCAGTGGTAGCCAAAGGTGTGCCCTGTTAGTACTAAAGTATACATTCATCTTTTCAGACCAATCTCGGCTCAATAATAGCCCATATGCCTCAGGGATATCTACTACAATGATATCAATCACCTACACAAAACTAGGGTGTGTCGCTATCCTGATCATCACATCTTTGAGTTCCCCCATAACCTTGACCTGGGTTCTGTCTAGTTGTATAACATGCTTATCGCTCTTGAGAGGGACAACACCTAGTTTATTACAAACGGACAAGGGCATGACATTAGAAGATGCTCCATAATCTACCAAACAATTGTGAAGATTCCTATTGAATATTTTGAACGTTAAAAGGAAAGGAGGCACAAAAGGTCTCTCCTTCCTACCTTCTGAGCAGGTGTTTATCGTTGGTTTGTTTTCCAAATTTGTGGGGGGTAAATTCTTCCTTCGACCGTCATCGGTGGCCGGGTTTTCTACCAAACTTAGATCCTGCAATAGAAGGTCTTTCTGCTGAGGGATTCTACATACATCCATAACTAATATATTAGCTTTCAGCTTCTTCAAATCTTCGACTACGTTATAATCTAGCTTAGGAGATTACCTCATATGGATGCTTAGAGGTTGTTTACTAGGAGATACATGCATTCTCGGGTGATTGGGAGTTAATTTACTTTGTGAAACATGGGTGTATCGGTATCTTTTGGTCCGAGTTGACCCTTACTATGTGTTTGTACCACCGATATTTCTATGGGTGGTGCCTGAGGTTTAAACAGATCGTCCAAAAACATGATCACGTCGGGATCCCATATCATCATGGTTGTGTCTTGTGGTGGGTCAGCCTCTTCCTAATCGACAATGTTAAAGGACAAACTATTGAGTGGTTAGGTCAGAGAGACTTCACCTAGAAAATGATTGGTCATTAAATTCATGGCATTGACCCACTGAGGACATTCTCTTTCTGAGTGGTTCTCTTGGTGGTAAGTACAGAAATAATCAGATGTGACATTCCCTAAGTCAATGTTTAGGTTGGCTGGGGGAGGTTCAATTTCTTTGAAAGGCTAGTTTCTTTTAAAGAAAATCTTATAGGGTATCTGGCCTTGGTTTCACTCACCCGCAGTTCTTTTCATATCTATAATCCCATTTGATAGTTTCTTGACCATGCATTACAGGTATTCTATATCCCCATTACCCTTATCGAGAGTTGGTTCAGTCGACTTCCTGGGCAGTCTAGTCAAGAGGAGTCCTCTCCTGGGAGGGGGCTATCTTTATTTTTTTGCTAGAGATGCCTAGCCTTCCTTACACCCTTTCATCTAGAACTCTATCATCTTGGCCTCTTCGAAATTCTCCGTGAGGGTTTCCTTAGTGACTCTTTTAACGAACATGGAAATAGAGGCCGGAAGAGCATTAGCATATACCTCGATTTTCAACTCTTGAGACGGTTTTTTCATGGGCTGAAACTTGTTTAGGATAGTCATGAATCTTTGATTGAAATATTTGACCCTTTCCTTTCAGGTCATGGTGGTTGCGAACAATTCGTCCATAAGGTCTCCTGTGGTAGTTTCTTCGGCAAATTTGTCTAGGAAGTCCTTTTGGAACTTAGTCCAGTTGGTTATGGATCCTACTGGCAAGTTAAAATACCAAGTGGAAGCCAAGTTCTCAAACGTGTAGGGGAAAAGTCTGCATAGTATGTCTTCATAATGAACATTCATAAGCCTGATCGTGAGTATGATCTTCTTGATATGATCTTCGGGCAATCCTGAGGTCTCATGATCATACTTGGGGAGCAACTTTTTCAGGTGCCTAGGGAGATTGTGTATTCATCCAGGGACGACCACAGCGTCCCCGACCAACCAAGGTTGGTTGTCTTGAAGTAGAACCTATCTCTCCTCCTCATGATCATTGTTCTCTTCCATATCTTCGAAGTTGGAGTTAGGATCTTCCTCCTCCGAAAGATCGTTAGGTTCGGAGATGTCGCCAGCTGGAATCTCGGGTATGAGGTCAAGAGGTTCTTGGATTTCAGTGATCGTGAGGTCTATTCAGTCTTCGACAGAGTGTACGAAAACTTCGTCGGGAGTGTTGACCACTGGTCTGCCTTGTTTTTTTCTTCGAGGGAGGATGGGGTTGAATGGAAACGCTCTAATTTTCCAGGCATAAGCTCTGGTAATCCTTCTAAATTGATTCACTTCCTCGTGAGGGAGGGCATAAGGTATTTCTGGGTGAAGATATCCTTCCTTGGAGTGGGATGAGTTATCCACTTTGGGAGTGCTTGGTAAAGGTGTGTTGTTTTTTGGATGACTATCTATGAATGTGGGTCGTTACGAATCTATAGGTTGTTCGAAATATCATATAACTTACATATTCTGCCATTCATTCTTAGGCTCTCCTTCTAGCACCAATTTTGTTGATGGGTCTTAACCCCTTAACTCAACAGTAGGAACCAAACTCGCCACCGAGGCCCAATTAGATTCTGCAGGGTTTGTGATTGGAATGGTTCTCCAGATCTCGCGATCCGGCAAATTTAATCGATGGGCTTTGTGTTTTATTGTGGAGGCATCTCCTTCAGTTAGGATTTTCTCTTTTGGTATTTTTTCTTTAGTTACGATAAATGTGAGAAAAATATGGTATAAACCAACTTGACCACACAACGATAAGGAAGTCTAAAGACTGGGAAAGGTCGGGCTCAGGATAACCCTGACTCCAGCATGTAGACATCAATCTCTTACCACAGGCCTAGTATTAATACTTTAGCCGTGTGAGCACTCGATCTCTAGCTGAGATTTTAACCTAAACTATCCAAAAAAACAAGATGAGAGAAAATTTAACTACTGTAGAAGAGGTTGAGCTTGGGATAACCCGCAGCCCAAACATGCAAACGGTAATCCTATACCACAGGCCTAGCAATAATATGTTAACCATGTGAGCATCCAATTACTGTTTCAGAATACTAATTAGAAGAAAACAGTTATATGATAAGATCAATAGCAAGCAAAATGATTCATCCACCATAATCCTTCATCATACATCCACACAACGATTCATCATTTCCATCATTAGAGAAAAGAACAACAAAACAATTGCACCAGATAACTTGACAATATATTCGCTAGCTCTTACTTGTTACATCTGCTCATGAAATGAATAGGAAATAGTTCTTCTCCACGCTTAATTACACATGCATACGATCAAAACAACTTCGTCTTTGGTTCAGAAGGACTTCTTCCTTCATAGAAACTCCAAAATAATTCTTAACAACTAGAAAGAAAAGAGTTCTTGCAAAAAACCATCGACCTCTTGGACCATCGGTCGATGTTCCTATTTATAATATAAACTCTTAACAGTAATTAATGGTAAAATACAATTTGAGCTAATCAAAAATCGCCATGTGGCATCATTATCTAATAGTATTTCAACAGTCCACCCAAGTTGTTTCTTGAAAAGGGTGGATTCTTTCATAATCGGACCATCTGATAAAGAGTTCTTCACAAGTATGGGCCCACAGGAATCTATGTTATTCCATTGGGGCCACATATATCCCTCTGATGTCTGCTGCATGTGCTCGGTATTTTATCAAAGTGGAATTCAACTATTGCAACATGGTTTTAGCTCTGATCGGGTGTTCTGTGAATTGTCGCACCTGTCTTGGCCTCACATCGGTTACCTTCATGCAAACTTCGTCCCATAGGGAGTCTTGTTTGGCATACATCTTGAGAATGTTTCTTATGTTGTTAAACTCACTGGAGTTGTCGAACTCGGGGAGATTGATATCTTTCATTACTTTATTAATTTTATCCCAGTGCTTCTGGCACTTGGAATATTGTTCTTGGATCTCTCGATGTGGATCCCATGACATCTTAGTCCATTATTCTGTGGATCTCTTTATGTGGTCGAGGCTATTTTTGTTTAACAGTCGAATGCCATGTTCTTCCTTTTCTCGACCCTGTTGGACTGCCTCAATGTATTCGAGCCTTTCTACCGCTTGTTGCACTCTTTCATGCCATCGTTCCATCTCCTTGCATACTGTGAGAGCCATGAGAGTGCCCTCATGGAATTCAATTATATTTTCAGTTAAAAGAGTTCTTTCTTTCTTGCACTCATTGTAAACTCCTGAAAACTCACTCTTCAAATATGTCACTGTGTGGCGCCTTTATAATATTCAACAATATGGCGCAAGTGTTCTAGTTCCTTTAGAGTATCTGCTAGTTCTCTTTCATCCCTCCTGGCCCTATGCTGGGCAGCATCAGAGAGGGATCTTCCCATGCCTATTAATTCATACATGCGAGCATCTGTTGTGTTTATCAAGATTTCCTCTGTGGTAACAAAAATAGAACGGTCCACAATAATATTCCTCTTCTTAGCAATCCTTTGCATGATTGCCTTCCTCTTTTGATCATAGGAGATCGCATAGATGTCTTCCACTTCGCCTACCAGATTTGGGATCTGTTGGTCGCCCCATGTAAGCATGTTTCACAGGATGTCGGTGGTATATATTTGTTCAAGATTAGACTCTTGAACCTCCCTGTTTTGTTCCAAAGGCCCGGCCTCTTCCTGATGTTTATTGGGGACCTGAGTATCAAGTGGAATGGATGTGTTGAGAGCGAGCTCAATACTTTCTTGTATTCTAGTCGTGGCATTGCCGACTTCCTTCTACGAGGATCTTTCTGTTGACACTTCTAATTCTACTTGTCCTTGGGACTACCTACTCAAGTATTTGGCGCATCGGACGTTTCTGTATCTAAGTAGCTTTCAACTCCTTTTTCTTCTTCTACATGCACAAAGGTTTTTTGAGATGCCTCTAGACTCTCATCATCACTATATATATCTATGAACTCCGACAGAGGGTTAGGCGCACTAGTTTCGATCGACACCCAACCTGACTTCGATTGAGCCTTCGCGTCTGCCGGTGAATAGACTAGCGACAGTGTGGATTGAGGGTCATCTGACCCATTGATGTTACCGGGGTCTGTGAGCTCGGAGACGCCTACCCCTGTTGGGCTCTCTTCCGGGTTACTAGCCAGAACGCTTGATAAGAGGGCCAGATCCATTATTTGTTTAGCATCTTGGAGCAATAGTGTCCCTCTTTCCCTTGCACCTAGAATTCCGAGAAAATTCCAGTTCTATACAGGGGCTTCCTAGGGAGCTTCCATCGTTTCGGCCGATTTGAATGCTACCCTTTCTTCCCTAGTCCTGAGAATTTCTTCTGCTCTTTGCATTCTTTCATCCAAGGAAACCACTTTCTCTTCCCAATTCATGGTCTTGAACTTGGTTATTCTGGGGTCAGCCATTCTTTCCACCACCTCATCCCAATCTTTAGCATTTTCAGTGAAGATTTCATCCTCAAACCGGTCATGGGCATAATGACAACAAGATGATACTTGTGATGCATGTTTCGAGACCAGAACCTTGGGATCGTGCTTGCAAAAACGTCCTGTCTGGAACTGAAATTTCAATTGACTTAATTCCTCTTGATTTTCCTACACAATGTCTTTAACCTGGTAGAAGCCGATATGAAACCCATAGGGTATGAATGCCCATTTATTATCCTTCACCAACGTGGCGTTGTAACCCTGCAAGATAGTTTGGTAACATATTTCCCCTAGTACCAGTCAGTCGGGGACATATATAGGTAGAAAATGTGGTTCTCCTGTGACGTCGAAAACCCTAATGTAGGTTTCACGCACGTCTAGGTACCAGTGACCAACTTTTGATATAACCTTTTTGGCCGCATCAGACAACCTTGGGCACTCTTTCTTGAATAATAAGAAATGAATAGGTGCAATAAATTGGTCACAAATGAGAGAGTAGGATCTTTTATACTTGTTCTCCCACAAGATGCTAAAATAGACATGGACTGGGAGCTCGGAAGCGTGCCATCTCAGGTTCATTCATTCCTGCGAAGAAATTTCTTGCACAGATGACGTCCAATAGATAAGACGCCATGTAGAAGGTAGGAGTTTCTCCTTCCTTCAGCTATTGAGCCTGTAGAATGCAAGTGCTAAGCTATTTGGAGATGATCGCACCCCATTTGAAGCTTGTTCTGGAGATGGCGACAGTATAAGCCAAAGGCATCCATGCCTCCGAAAACCTGGAGCAATCTTTTTCTCCATGCAGCCGGCAAAGGAGAGCCCTTAGATAGATATAAGGTTGTCTGAGGTTGGTCGTCAGGTACCAGCCGAATTTTCGATTAGTGAATGTTTTGTCTTCTCTCCACCAGGACACCATGATTTTGCTGGTGGCGTGCTTCTAATAAAAGTTCATAACAAAATCCTTGTTCAAACGTTCATCTGGCTCCCTGAGCTTGTAATACCTTTGGACTTCTACTGGGAGGAAAACCCGAACGATTTGACCATTATAATCATTAATTACACACTTATGTGCATCACTGTGATCAATAATCCATTTCAAAAGTTCAATGCAAGGGAATACCATAGTTCTGCTCGCCACCATGTGTAGGTAAGCCTTGTGGATGTTGACAAAAACCTCATTATCCAACTTCCTCGTGTGAGGATCGCTATGCGGGGCATATTTGGGAAATTCTTCGTGCTTGATTTCCTTGAACAGATCTTCCCATCACAGGAATGTTGTCTTGGTCCCAATGTTCACCTCTGTGTCCCCAAAGGCCGGGGGCTGAGCGAAGGCTTCTTTGGTGATCGTCTTGATGATGAGTGTTGGCTTGGAAGTGAATTCCAATTTTCTTGCAATGGCTGGGGAGGAGCCTTCTCCTGCTTCTGATTCTTGTGACTTTGGGATTCTAGGAGATTTCTTGGTGGTGGGTTTCTTTGGAGGCATCGTTCCTGCAACCGAAGATATTCAATTAGGGCCAACACATAGAATAATATTAGATCTTAATTTATATGTGAAATGAAATCAAAACCAGACCGGTACATACTCGTATGCTTGCTAAACTCTGTTGCTTAATACTCACTAAACCTTCGAAGCCTTCTACGGGTCATTTTTCTCGCTCCTCTGGATGTTCTGGACCTCTTTGCACACAGAATGCTCAGGCTCATAATAATTCAGGGTAATATAACGAGAGAGAACTTACCAGTCGCATCAAGCTATTAATACAAGTAATGGGGCGAAATTTAAACTACATACCGCCAATTCTCTGTTATCAATTTTGTGTAGGTTGACGACGGAGATGAGGAGGGAGATGCATTGTATCTACAGGTTAAAATGATCATTGGGCTCCGTGCACGAACTAGAGACTGATGCACGATCTTCGAATTAATCAATCAATTAAATGCATCGTATCTAGCGTATATTTAGAGCTAAAACATCCCATCATGTCATTCTCTGAAAGGGGAAGTCAGGGATCGACGCCGAGCTACGGGATTCTTCATTGATACTCCTTGCAAAAGAAAAACCCACTGACATCGAAATTTTTTTACGGGATCGGTCGTCGGCGATTCCTCCCTTTCTCCGCAAATGACTATTTCCCTTCGCGTTTTGTCGATGCTAAATGAAGTCGGTCATTGGAAACTTTCTTGTGAAGTGCTTATCACAAAATAACAACTCCCTGTTTACCAATGCCGACTAAAACCGACGATCGACATCCTTAGTTTTCTAGGACAATTTTATTTCACCTCTTATTCTTCCGGGTGCCAAAATTTGGACGTGTCAAGTGAAACGACTTAGTGGTTGATTCTTTAGTCAAATGTTACTCCCTTTAAGTTTTGATGGTTTCTACATGTTCAGGGAAACTTTTAAAGAATCAAGGAGAAATTGTAGAAAACAAAGATAAGCGGAAACAACATTGTTCCGAAATAAACAATATGTGGTACCCAAAAAGTAGAGTTTGGCAGAGACGTTTTTAGGGTGTGTTGAGATCTCAACACATAGCTTTAATAAAATTAAGAAGTGTGTGTACCTTGGAGGGAACTGAGATTTAAAATTACACATAATCCTTGTCACTGTGCTGCCAACTTTCCATATCTAAATAAATAAATTGAAAACCACGACCACCAGGTAGATTGATCGATTCCATTTTTCAATTTTCTTGCTAAGCTAACTAAGTTATGGGACTGCATTGAATAAGTAGTAAATACAGAACTGTTAATTTCTAATGCATTGGTCAGAATGAAGGCGTGTTAATTTACTGTACATCCCAACGTATTACATTGGAATCAATGTCATGTTCACGTGGCACACCTATTTTCTCCATTTTTCTTGCATTGTTAATGTGATTTCATTTGTAATTTTGTTGAGGGTTAGTTTATAGAGTGAGTCAATAAGGTTTCCTATTTCCAAGTGCATAGAACTGCCCAAGGTTCTGAGGTCAAGATTTCAAATCTCAAGGAGATGCCAAGGAATTTATAAACCCAGTTCAACATGTGGTCATATTCCCAGTCCCAGAATCGAAGTCCGTATGATTGATTGTTGCATAGCCAAATTTTATGTTAGATTGGGTGACGTAAGAGTAAGGGCATGCGAAAAAAACAAATTGCCATCCATCTTACTTTTAGCCCAAACAAATTGTTATGTTTATCAATCTTTGAAAAAAATTAAATGCAAATCTCACCTAATCCATTCAAACATTTATTTGAAAATATATTGAGAAATAATGAACTTAGAACTTGGTCTATTTTAATAATTCAATTCAAGGTACATCTTGTTGAGTTATAAATTTATTAAAATCCTAGGTAAGGAGGCTCCTTATAAAACAACGACAATCTTAATACAAGTCAAAATGCAGTGTCAAAGATCGTTATGCCTCAATGGAAATGAAAGGGTTGTAACTATGGGTTACTTAACTTACTCATGTAGTCAACACTCAAAGACATAGCTCTTGACGGAATGCTTAGCAATTAACGCCCGTTAAGTTATGTTAGAGGGAAGTAAGTTTTGGAAGTGTAATAGGAAAAGATATTGGGCCACATTATAAAAGGATGTTTATTCACATTAACGATGACTCTATTTTAGTAACGGAGTCATCCACCGACAACCCAGGTTTCAAAATTCGAGAATATTGTCGAAACTTCCACCCTAGAATATCTGACCCTGGGCTCAATGCAGAATGAGGGGCCTGTCGACAGTAGCTACTTTTTTTGGTTGGTGAATGGTGTGTATTGTGTAGTACATACTAATAAATATCCATATCAAAGAAAATATTGGTCATTAATTTTCCAACTCTAGCATCGTGCATGGGTGACGAATTCATCGAATCTCGATTCTTAAATATCATTAAATATAGATATAAATTTTAGATTTCGTAGGTTCCTGGTGTATTCTAAAATTAATATTGACAGGTTATTTAAAAAACAGTCCTTCTTTTGAAATATTTTAATTAATTTTTCATTTTCTAATGGACGTGCAAAATTCAATTCTTAATTTTTTTTTGAAGGGGAAATTCGGACAACCCCTTCTATGACGTGTTGGAAGCCTTTAGAAGGACTGGATGGGTTCAAATTTGATCATTGATCCCAAGGGAGAAGAGTGACAATGACATTCTAATCATGGTAGGTGTTTGGAAACTCTTCTTGATTATCATCCTCATTATCTCATAGCTACTCTTCGTGTATGATTTCTACAATATTTAAAAGAAGTTTTAGTTGTGAATAATTCTAAGATGAAATTTAGGAGATATTGGTGATGAGAGGTGGTAAATTATTATGATAATCGAAAAAGGCTACTATGTAAATAATTTTAAGATTGAAATTTAAGAGATATCAATGATGAACATAGAAATAATGGAGATTAGTTGTGATTTAGTTAGAGGTTGGTTCCAACCGTCTAAAGCGAATATCATCATATATATTGTACTCCTCATTTATTTAATAAATTGTAGTGTGTCTTTGCTTTGATGGCCTCCAAGTGCTTCCTCACCTGAGAGAAGCCGGTTCTATTTCATTCCTTCTATTTTCAAGTTGGTATCAGAGTGTTGTTGATATATTCTATTGTTGCAAAAAAGAAACAGACATGTGTTCAGTTGAGGGAGTGCATCCATTGAGAGAGGAGACCAAGTCCACCGACGCATAGTTTGATTTATCGACTGTGTATCGAATTCTTTCCAGAGCAGAGGTGAAACTATAACTATCATAGAGAATGAAGAAGAATTCCAACTGAATCCGAGCACTTATGGTGTTGGGGAACTCTTGATAAGCCATCGGGGAGGCTGCAACATAACATATTTGGCAGTCGTGGTGAGAGAAGTCAGGCTTGCATTGCAAAAGGCCCTAGAATCCGCCATAAGTATATGTTTCCAATCCACCTATGGGGGTAGCAGAATTCACCAGGTATTGCAATACCCTATTGACGTTTCTATCATATTCACTTCCATTATTGTATTTGCTTACATTTCAAAGACCGTAAGTAAACGGATCAGATTTTCCATACATAGTTGATATTGTAATTACGTTATGTTGCAGTCCAAATATTAATAATACACATCAATACAGTAAGAAAACACATCAACATATAAGGTAATGCATGTTCAACTAATACCTTAAGTTTTCTTTAAGCATTGGAAAACCATCCACTATCTCTTGCTCGTATCCTTGATGAAAGGGAACCCAATGTGAAACAAAAGTTTGAGTGTGAAACCCTGATAACCTACGCATAAGGTTGGTGAAGTGTGGTACCTCAAGACCAATTCCAAGAGCACTTGAGTGAGGAGACAGATCGTTGCTCTGCAAAGGAGGGAGCTGATATGATCGCTGGAAGTGGGAGAAAGTTTGTTGCATGAAGGAACTCGTCCGACGTGGAGAGGCGTGAAGGAACACGTACTTCTCCAATATTTATGGAATGAAGCCATTGGTGTTTTTTTTTTGTCGTCGCCTCCATCTTGGGTTTGAGAGGCCGCACCATTTTCTCTTCTTGTTTCCATTCTTGGCGCATGATCACTTCTTTGGAGAGGAGTTAGTTGCGTGAAATGGTTTGCAGAGATGGAAAATACACTTGCTGAAACTTATCTCAATGAAGCCAATAAATTGGATGGCTCAAATTTTGTCAATTGGAAATTCAAAATGCAGACCTTGATGGAATGTTATGGTGTGCGGATGATCGCAAAAGGATATGAAGTGTGCCCCTATGCGACTGCATGTGCGACATCAGGAACAATCCAAGTTTGGGATAAGCAGGAGAACAAAGCCAAGGTATTATTACAAATGTTTTTGAAAGATAATATAATTCCTCACATTAGAGATGTTAATACTTCTAAATAAACTTGGAAAGCACTTAAATATTTGTATGAGACTAATAATACAAATCGTATTCCTTTTCTGAAGAGTAGATTGCTAAGTCTCGGGCTCACTCAACTTTGTTCCTTCCCACACTGTAAATATATTGTAATGTATTTCGGCCATCAGTTTCTCTTCTAACCTCACACATTAGGGGGCATCTGTTATAGTCCAAAAATTCCTTATCTTTTCATACAAGACATTGGCCCTTCCACTTACATAATTTGCCAAAATAGAGATGAGGCTTTCTCTTAAAAAACCATGTTTCGGATAGTGTATGCACCCTACTGCACTAATATCCCACGTACACACGCGTGTTGCATGCTAGTTAGCCCATGTATATATGTGAGTTGCATGCTAGTTAGCCCGCGTTTACCTCCAAAAGTTGCAAAAAATATAAAATTGCACGGAATTCGATGAAGTTTAATAGAGTTTTTTCTAACCATTTTACCCTTGTAGCCCATCCCCAAATCGAATAACCATATTTTTATCATACAAAAAGAAGCCTTGGGGTGTCACTCAAGAATACAAACAAGAGAATAAGAAAACTCTGCCAAAATCGCTTCCCCTTCTTAGCCCAAGGTTTGCATCATATTCTAAGTTTTGGCCTCAGCCTTCCCCTCCAGCCCTTTCTCGTTATGCAACCCTTCCTCATTCCCTATGTGATAAGTTGGTTTTGAGAAGATAAAGTGGTATTGATGCACTTGGAGCCACAACAGAGGAGCCCTGACTTGGTTCATGGAGTGGTTGCCAACAAAGGTTGTAATCCTTTTTATCTTGAAATTGAATAAAAGAGTTAATTCATTTCCCAAATCCCTGTGTCTACATGATTTTGTTGATTTGTGAATTTATATATATGTCTAAACTTTTAAAGTGATTAGTAGAGATAACATATGTTGTTGCATTGTATTCCTAACATTTTGCAGGTTAGCTTTGGGAGGATACCAATAATCTAGGAGGCAACAACAAGTGAAAGAGGCCGACACCAACCGAAAGGATTAAATATGCACTCAATGATCCTCTTTCATTTCTTTCTCTTCACTTAGTTTAGTTTTTTTTGGAGTATCTTAAGGATAAAATAATCTTTTAAGGGAGTTAGTGCTCTTCCTTTACCTTTGACCCAATATAGGGGGATTTTCCCCATTGCAAGTGTGATGTATTTCAAAATGTAACCATTCGCTATTTATTTTAAGTTAAAGGAGAAGACTCCCTATAAATGCATTAGTAAACAAGTATTTCATGGCAACATAGTCCCTACCAAAATGATTTAAACTTATCACTATGTTTATATCAATGTTACAGTATGAAGTGTTTTATTAACACCAGATGATCTTCATGAGAAACGACTCTAACTTTCCTAAAGGATCCTGATTCCCCTTAGTACATCGGAGACGAATAAAAAACCTTTCTAATTAAAAGGAGCTCTGAATTTATCCCTTTGTTTCGTAACTCGAGAGAATTATGAAAAATTACAATTTTGGTAATAAAAAACTGCAATTTTGTGACACCCCATATGAAATTGAGGTGTGATACCATATTCTTTAAAAATCAGTCAATATGTTTTCCACTAATGGACACCTATAATTCATGAATATGATGATAATGATGATAATATCATGATTTTTTCCACAACACCACCAGATTAAAAGGGCCAACTTTGTGACAGTTTTCGCGTCGGGGCTGCCAATCGCCTTTTAGTTTGAATTTCCCAACGCGATATCTAATAATTAAATTATGAGGGTAGCGATGCAATTAGGGCATCATATATGCATCATTCCTCTCTCTTGCGGCATGTAGGCTTCAATACAAATCATCTCAAACTTCATAATCGCTTCCCTTTCTAAATTCGAACTCATTCATAAATCACTTTTCTTTATCAGGTACAATAGCGATGCACTCTTTAAGTTTGCTTCTTCTTTCATGTATCAATATCTATATCCAAAAGTTTGAAAAATAAATTGCGTGTACAAATGGGAGACGTGGGAATGGGAACCCATCATCCTATTAAATTTGGCAAGCCTTAAATGAAAACTCTAGATTGTTTAATGAAAAACAAGACTTTCTTTCCCTTCGTCCTTGGAGTGGAAATAAGACTTCAAAATATACATCGAATGGTAATGGAAAGAAATGACTTTAATTTTATTATTTAATCGGAAAAATACAAAACATTGTAAAAAACCTTACGATAAAAAAAATATATTTTAAATTCAACCCAAATTAATTCTCATTCAACCTCGAACTCATTGCTATAGTCCCTCATTAGGGACTAATAATTGGTAAATTTATTGTGAAGTGGAAAAATATTTAAAAATAATGTACTATTTTTAAAATATTAACTTTATTTTAAAATATAGGTAAGATTTAAATATTAACTTTATAACTAAGATTTATTTTACATTGCTTCCTAATATATATACATAACCTTCTACTAATACTATAATGCACACCTAAAACAATTAAATTATCCAAATAATTTTTATTTAATCATAGGTGTCACGTCCCCACAACGTGTCTTACAATTGTGCACCTCTTAAGGGTGTCCGACACTGCAACATTTCATGCTTGGTTTCTTGGAAACACCAAGGTTACTTCGTCTAGACTATGCCTCTTCACTTAGAGCATACCCATACTTCGTTCTAGTCTACCAGGGATTCATACTCCTACTCTAGTGAAACTCTTATATACTTAGACTTTCGTTAACTTCCTTAACACTTAGTCATTTTTAAACATACATCCAAGAACATGAAGAGACAAGAGAATAATGGAGAAACAAACAAGAGAAACATAGATATAGTGTGGGTGGCACAAACCATGCCTAATGCTCGACCAATTATTTGTTATTGTAGAACAGTTACAACATGAACACTATCGGCTCAGTTTACAGCTTTGGCAGAGTCAAACGACTCACCTCACCTAACCAAGACACTCATGACCAGATCTGTCACCACAAGACTCTCTATTGCAACAGTATCTGAAACCACCTATGATACACCTTAGGCATGCCTCTTCATTTATGCAAACTATGCCTCTTCATTTCCATAGACTTCACCAATTTCGATTCTTCCTCACACATGCTTCCAACAGACCTGCATTTCCAGACTCAACAAAAATCGGCCCAAGAGAAGCTAACCCATATTTTTCCAATGAATCAACCTAAAGATAACACAAGTCCTCCCAGAGTGGAGCAACTTGGCTCCTTGAGGGAGCTACCTGCCTTTGTTTTCCTAAGAATTGCATAGCTCTTTCTCTCCTTGTCTTCAAGTTCTTTCTAAAAATTTTCTTCCTTGGTTATGCACCCTTGTTATCTTATAGGATCTCCAAAGGTCACCATCCGGAACTGTCATGTCATTTGGGGGTGTTTTGCCCCTTCATGAACTCATGTCCAAATGAATCATCACACCTCTTCACAGACCAAGTTTCCCAAAAAAATCCATGTGCTCGTAAACCATCGTGCCCCTTGGGACAGGTACACCAAAATATTGGTGTGCCCCTCATACCGGCACACCCCATCCATCTAAATGACTCATCATCTTGGACGTGAATTCCCCTTAGGTGAGTCGGACCAACTCTTCTAAGTGCTCCCTTCATGCCTTAGCCAATTTTCCTTCGTTGATGGAGTGCGCAAGTTTTTCCTTAAATTATTCATCAAACCATCCATTGTGTTACTTGTGTCTCAAAGAACCTTGGGTGGATTCATACCTTGGCATGTTGTGTGCCCAAGGAACCCCAACTCCCCTCTATATGAAGACATTTGTCTCCTCATTCACACTGAGCATATTTCCTGCTCGATTTGAAATGTGGTGGAAGTGTGTGTGCCC
>JZKD02S0056406.1:65633-80771 GCA_000966675.3 Picea glauca | reverse complement strand
TCACCTCAATTCATTGTCATCCTCGACAACATCCACAAAATCTGTAATTTCCAAGTTAGTACCCAACTCGTGCCTTTGTTTCCACTAAGTCTATTGGAAACCCCAAGTTTTCATCTCGCACAACAATCCTCTACAACATATGCAACAATCCACACTTCCCTCTGCCCAAAGTTGTGTGTGACCAAACTATCCGCAATGATGGAAAAACATCTCCTTCTCAACTATGTTCATAATGTCTAAGCTGCCATTTTCCTACTACGAAGATAACTCTTCATTTTGTTGTTGCTACCGCTGATTGAACTGATGCTACAACCTCAACCAAAACTTTAAAATTTTCCTAAGTGTTGAACTCTTTTGAACTTGGCCGCCCATAATTCAACAAATTTTTCCATGTCTTTGCACATTGATATCCCCCATGCCTTGGATTAATTAGGTAGCTAGTCCAACCTTCACACCCAACTCATGAGAATGCACTTCCTCATGCATGAACTTAGTCTTTTCTATTGCATATTAGTCACTTTGTACAACTCCAAAGACTAAGGCAAGTGTCCATTCTTCTCTCACCATTGTTTCCATCGTTCAATCTTCGTCAAGGAGATCTTCCACAATGTCTAAGTGTTGCACTATGAACCTACTAGTGCATCCATACTTTGACTTCCTTCTACAATTTGGTTCATCTGCACAACAATATCATACCAAGGAAAGGTCTCTCCTCATCTTGTTTCACTATGAAGTTAGCCCAAATAAAATTCATATGCAACAACTCGACTCCACTGTCGACCTCATGGCACACTTAGCCAATCTTCCCCAAGAAATGTGCATCCATACTTCCTTTTTTCTCAGTAATGCATCACTGGATCATGTTGCTTCATATACCTCTCCATGCCTTGGAATGGTTAGGCTTCACCCTCAATCATGTTTCCCAAAGAAACATAAACACAAGTGATCTCTTCTTGTTGCATTTTCCATGTCTACACAATCCTCGAAACGAAGGAAAGTCCCGAACTTGCCTCCTTTCATCTAGTCAGCTCAACACAACTCAACACTTGCGATGAGTGTGGCCAACATGCCTACACTCCTCAAATGTCCCAACGATATTTCCAAAGTGCTCCAAGTAGAATGTTTCACCTCAAAGAACTTCCATGCCTAAGGCACGTCCAAACCAATACTCTACCAACCTCAACCAACGATCTGCATCAAATATTTGAGTCATCACACAATCTCCATCAAATCCATCAAAGTGTGTTCTTCCTCATCTAATGTCCCATACTAAAGGTGAGTGAACACCGCCCAAGTCGCTTGGTCTACGTTCTACCCATTCAGATTTGTTGTCAACAATTCTTGACCGAATCCTTTGTTGACTCCATCTGTCTCTTAGAGTGAAACTATCTTGCACTCGTTGCAAGTGTCCAAACTTTGGAACTGTCGTCGTGACTCATAAAGTCACTCGATGACTCAACAAATTCGGCTGAGGAACCAAGTACCAGGGTACCTCACCCATCCTCTCAAACATGGCACATCTAGACTTTACTAACCACCACTACAATGACCTATCCAATGCAAATCATCAAAGAGTTAGGAAAATTCCTCATGCCACCTCTACGTTTGCATCCAAATCTATCAAAGCCCACCACCAGAATCATCCAAGAAGGACATCATAATCTCTCCACACGTTCTTCCAACCAAGGTGTCCCAAACCTTTGCAAGACTTCTTTGAATCTACACCACTTAAGTCACCCTCAAGTCAATTGATTCTCACTGCATAAACTTGATGCACTTGAACCACCAAGTCATTTGCCTTCTTTTCAAAGAACTCACTACAACACTTAGAAAATGTAAGAACTCAAAACCAACCATATATTTCTTGAAGACATTCTTTGTTGCAACCATGTTATAAGTATACTAGCTTGGACCTTCTCTTTACCAAGAAACCGAATCTCTGTATGAACTCCCCTCAATCACCATCTGTTGTGATACAAAGCTAAGTCCATCCGTCCACTTCATAAATCTGTTTAATTCTTAAGTTTTGCATTCAACCAATCGAACTTGTCTCCAATGCCTGGCCATCTCTGCCCCTTGACTTCTTCTGCTTCAAGACAACAATGCATCCACTGCCCAACTGTCAAGTTATATTGTTGTTAACCGATTTTTCGTAACCCTAAAGAGCTACCTCGTATAAAGTTTTTGATCCCAACAACCCAAATCAACTCAACTATTGTTCTCGGAAATGCACCACACAAAGACATCATGATGGAAACATGCCCAACCAACTATTTGTTGTGGAGCTGCTCTAGGTCACCCCAGGTCATCCAATGCACCCAAGTGCCTCACCTCATAGCAACCCAGAACTACTTCCCTTAGTGAGTAATTCTACGATCACCCTCTAAAACAAGCCATGCAATAGATCTTGCATTCATATGCCTTTCCCAAGTTCTTGATTCACCCAACGAACTCTACACTTGGTCTCTCGAAGGTGTGCACAATAGGTCTGGCACTGACTCTCATCATGGATCAAACCAACCAAGTCTTCCTCTGCGATCAAGTATGTGACAAGTTCTACAATCACCCACTATGTCCAAGTGATTCGTCTTACCAAAAAATATGTTCTCGATCTACACAAGGTGTGCATCTAGATGAACCTTCCCATTGCACCATTAACCAAACCTCTGTCGTAATACATATGCAAAGTATGTGATGAACAAATTTGTTGCACCGAGCCATTCACCAAGTCTATGAAGTTCTAACTGAACTGTATTTGCAACAAAATACCTTCAATTTTTTTTTGGATACCATCTTCCACGTCCACACAATGTGCCTTATAATCAAGCACCTCTTGAGGTTGTGCGACAGTGCAATGTTTCATGCTTGGATGCTTGGGAACACCAAGGTTATTTCGTCTAAACTACGCCTCTTCACCTAGAGCATATCCAGACTTTGTTCAAGGCTATCGGTGAGTCACACGTACTCTAGTTTATCCAAGTGGATATCGATGGCCACCCACCTATTCTAGCTGGCTCAAAATAATTTTCTGACAACTTACTATTTTTAGCAGTTTTTCGGTTCCTAAACTTCTGGGGCCATTTTAAGAGCCTAAAAAATGTATTTTCATGATCGAACACCTAAATTATAGTCAAATGTTGTTATTAATCCCCCTAAATGAATCTCCTTGTCTATACCTTTCCAATGAGCTATCATGCACCCCAAACGGAGATCGTATGCCAAAGTTATGCCCCCAGAAAGTTGATACACCAAACTACCCAAAACGTTGTCCACAAAACTATTGGTTTTTCATCTTCAGGGGTTAGGGTTTTGTATTTTATTTATGATAAAAAGGCCTTTGGAGCCTCATTGTAAAAATAATCTTCTTACGTATGCGAGTAGTTGTCACATCTCTTCTTAGAGAAAAGATGTCATCATTCTAATGAGTTTTTCACTCTGTATTTCTACAGTTTTGTACATTTCACTCATTAATAGAAATTGTGTATTATTGTATCTCTGTTTTTATGGTTATATCTATGATATATATATGTTATATTATTGTATATCCGATGTATCTTTGTACATTTCTTAATTATATATCCTCTCTCATTTCATGCCGAAAATAATTTGGATCAGTGGTATCAGAGCAGGTTGCTCTTGATCATTTTTCAGTGCATGTCCCCGACGAGGTACGAGTATATAAAGTTGAGTCTCAAGCTTGTCTCTCTTGAGGAAAATTGCTCTCACACGTCCAAGAAACCCTCCATGGCGAAAGAAAATAAAAACGACGGGGAAAAAGATTCTATTAATCTGTTGCTTGAGCAAGCTTTGACGCAACAGAGGGACAAAATGATGGAGAATGTTTCCCATATCCTTCAATGCCTATTGATAACAACAGATACATCGTCATCAAGCGACCACTTTGGAGACACCTCTCCTTTCAAGGTACATGTTAATTTTGATATTCCCATATTTGAAGGATAGATAGACGCAAATGCCCTAGAAAAATGGTTAAATCTACTAGAAGGTTATTTCTCTATTCATAATTTCTCCAACGGGGAAAATATCACCTTCGCACTCCTTAAGTCTCTCCCCCATGTCAAAAATTGGTGGGAAACTTACTGGGAGCAAATTTCCATAGAGGAGTTTGGAATATATGGGGACAAGACCACTTGTGAGTTTTTTGTGGATGTAGTCAATGGATAATATTACCCTATTTGCAACTCTGAGGACCAATACATGAGATGGACCACACTAAAAAAAAAGAGGGACCAAGCAATGTTGCAGTTCACCAATACATTCCATACGTTGTGCACCAAGCTGAGTATCAAAGTCTCTTAGCAAAATCTAGTTCTGAAATATTGTGGGGCTCTACACAGATACATCCAAACTGAAATGGATTTTCTGGACATCTCATCACTAAGTACTGCTTATTGATATGTTGTTAAAATAAAGTAGAAATTTAAGCACCAGAACAATCGAGAGTTCGGGTCTACAAAACCACAACAACCAAAGTATGGTAAAGAAGATCCTAAGAACCAGCCTTCAAAAAACTAGTCCAAGCCACAGGAAAAGACGGGTAACAAAAAGATGAAGAAGGACACTAGAAAGTGGTGCAATTTTCACAAAATCCCCTAGCACAACACTGATGAATGTCGCTCAAAATAATCATAGGTGGACGAGATCAAAGAAGAGGAGTCGAACTCTGATTCATAATCTGATTCAGAAAATAATGGGAGAAGACAAATTATCAACACAGACCACACTGCTACTGTCACGACTGCAACAATTCAACTAGAAGAACCAACAAGTCCTAAAGAGGGAGAGTGCCTTTTTCATTCATAGATGTGGGTGAAGAGGATCCCATTGCATTTTATTGTTGATGGCGGAAGCCAGAGGAACCTCATCTCAACAGAGGTCGTCAAAAAGTTGAGATTATCGACAACTCCACACCCGCAACCATACAATATCAGGTGGCTTCTCCAGGGACGATATCTTTGTGTTAGCCAACAGTGTCGATTTTCATACGACATCCATCCCTTCAAGGATCAGGTATTATGTAATGTTTCCCCTCTAGATGTCTGTGATGTTCTTTTGAGCCATCCATATATGTGGAAGCACCATGTTATTTATGAGTCTCGACCCCGTAGTGTCATTTTTACTCTTGGGGGTCATCTCTATAGGATACCAAATGTAGTTCCAACTACTGTCCCACCTAAATAGTGCCGCAAGGTAGCATCTCATACTACAAAATTTAGCTTCTTCACAATCTGTTCAAAAGATGAATAGAAGGACACTACAACCACTACAGCCTTAGTCCAAGCACCTTCTATCTAGTAGAAGCAAGTCGAAAAGATTGAAGAAAAGCGAAAAGATTCCTTCTTCACACAGTCATCTCATCAGGTTCTCTACAACCTCCCACAAACCAAGCAACACAACTTCTCCAACAAGACAAGCAACGAGTCACCAAGGTCCAGATTCAATAAATGCTTCCTCCTCTCCCTCGGGAATTCAACGAAATGGAGAACATTGCTTCATAAGGAGGGAGGATTGATCCAGGTGGATATCGGTGGCCATCCACCTATTCCAACTAGCTCAAAATAGTGTTCTAACAACTTACTATTTTTAGCAGCTTTTTTGTTCCTAAACTTCCAAGGTCATTTTGAGGGCCAAAAAATATGTTTTTACGATCGAGCACATTAATGATATTCAAAGGATTTGATTGATCACCCAAAATGAATCTCCTATTCGATACCTTTCCAACGAGCTATCATGTGACCCAAACGACGATCGTATGTCAAACTTACACCCCTCGGAAGTTGATACTCCAAACTACCCAAAACGGGGTCCACAAAACTGTTGACTTTTCATCTTTCGGGGTTAGTGTTTTGGACTTTATTTATGATAAAAAGGCATTTGGAACATCATTGTAACTATCATCTTCTTGTGAATGTGAGTAGCCGTCATGCGAGTAGCTGTCACATCTCTTCTCAGAGATAAGTTGCCACCATTCTTGTGAGTTTTTCACTCTGTGTTTCTACAATTTTGTACATTTATCTCATTAATAGAAATTGTGTATTATTGTATATCTATGTTTATGATTATATCTCTGATATATCTTTGTTATATTATTGGATATCTGATATATCTATGTACATTTATTTATTATATCTTCGCTCTCATTTCGTGCTGAAAATAATCTGGATCACTAGTGCAACTCTTATATATTTAGACATTCGTTAACTTCTTTAACACTTAGTCATTTTTAAGCATACATCTAAGAACATGAGAACCCAAGAGAACAACAACGAAACAAACAAGAGAAACATAGATATAGTGTGGGTGACACAAACAGTGCCTAACACTCGACTAAGTCTTTGTTATTGCATACAAGTTATAACATGAGCACTTCCGGCTCGATATACATCTTTGGCAGAGTCAAATGACTCGCCTCACCTCACTAAGACACTTATGAATAAATCCGTCACCACAAGACTCTATCGTAACCCTCTCTGCAACCACCTGCGGTGCACCTCATACATGTCCTCAACCGCAAACTTGATGTCACTTCATTTCCGCAGACTTTGTCTCTTTGTTTCCACATACTTCACTAATTTCAGTTCTACCTCACACATGCCTCCAACATACCTATGTTTCCAAAATTAGCCAAAATCGGCCCAAGAGAAGCTCACCCATATCTGTCCAACGAATCCACCTCAAGACATCACAAGTCCTCCCACAATGGAGTGACTTGGCTCCTTGAGAAAGTTGTGTCCCTCTGTTTTCCACAGAGCCATAGAGCTCTTGCTCTCCTTATCTTCAATTTCTTTCCAAAAATTCTCTTCCTTGGTTGTGTGTCTTTGTTCTCTTATAGGCTCTTCAAAGATCACCATCGTGAACCGTCGTGTCTTTTGGGGGGTGTCGCACCCCTTTGCAAACCCAAGTCCAAACGAATCATCATGCTTCTTTACGGACTCGGTGGCCAAACGAACCCTTGCACTTGTCCACTGTCATGTCCAAGCTTGGTGTGCCCCTCATGCCGACGCACCCCATCTGTCTAACTCACTTGTCGTCTTGGGTGTGTGCACCCTTTAGGTGAGTCGGGCTGACTCTCCTAAGTGCTCCCCATGCCTTCGCCGATTTTCCTTCGTCGATGGAGCACCCAAATTTTCCCTCAACTCTTCATCGAACAGTTTGTTGTTTGAATTACGTCACAATGCACCTTGGATGGTGTCATCCCTTTGCACGTCGCGTGTTAAAAGAACCCCAACTCTCCTCTGTATGAAGACATCTGTCTCCTCATTCGAATCGAGCATCTTGCCTGCCCAATTCGAATTGTGGTCGCATCGTGCATCTTGCCTGCCCTATTCAAATTGTGGTGGAAGTGCCCACGCACGAGCTAAGCTCCAGGCATCAAAGCTCTTTGAGTGAGAAAAGAAGGAAATAACGTGTCAAAAATTGATTAGTAAAATAAATCTACTTAGGTACATATAAATGGTAAATAAAATTTGTTAGACTTGAATGCACTTAAGCGTAAAGGTCTTTTGTAAGATTTTCTTAAATAGCGTTTGGTTTATGGAATTTAAAGTAATTCGGGTATTCCGTAAGTTGGCGGATGAATTCTTTTTACTTAATATCCAAAACATAAGACAGATTTAAAAACAGGCATGCTTTGTTATGACCGGAAGATGGACGTTATTCAAAGTCTAGATGGACTGGTTTTGGGCAAAATTAGTTCCTTCTCGGCAGCATTATGGAAGGCGATATATAAGTGAATAATAGTTGTACTACAATTTGCAATTTTGTTTGATGGCATGGATTGGAACTGTACGTAGCTTTGGGCGATATATATACGAAATTAGGGAAATTCTTGGTTTGACCGGCGCTGCTGGAGGAAACACAGGGATAAACACCTGTTTACATACCCAACCGACCACACATTTCGGGCTTCAACCACCTGAGTAAATGGCTTTGACCAATGTTTGGCTAACCAAATCTGGGGCTCTTCATGCAGGTCCAACATAAGCGATCGATCGATTACCTTTTATTTACCTAAAGATCCTGACCGATTATTCATTTATAAAATAAATCCAATGAAAGAAAAAACATGTGTCAAAATATGTGTACACAATTGACAGGTAAAATATAAAGAAGATCCAATGCAATTTTATTTAAGACATCTCCGAAATCCAGAGGAAATAGAGCAAATGAATGAAACGATCCACAATCGGACCATAGATAAATGTATGAACGGACCATAAGAAACACTCACAAACAACATATCCTTAATACTCATTACAATCTATACAGAGAGACGCGATAAAGAATTGAGAAACGATACAATACAATACTACTGCAACAACAAGTGCATCGTGCAACAAATATCCAACCAGAGCCCTCGCACTGACTCCTCATACACTTTTCAACTCTCTTCTATATGCTCGCCAAAATAATATACGTTAACGATCCCATTATCCCCCCGACTTGAATCAACATGCTCACGCCCGTCATCGATCCTGCGCTGCCAGAGGCAGTTGGCGCCTCCTTTGTAGACGGAGAAACTGCTCCACCAGTAGTAGGAGAAAGTGCTCCACCAGTAGTAGGAGTCGTAGTTGGAGGAAGAGCTGCTGAAGTGGTGGGCGATTTAGCTATGGGTGTGGGATTACTAACCACCGGAGTTGGAGATGAAGGGGCCGCGGCAGGAGGACTCGAAACTGAAACCATGAACAAGAAAACAAATTAAACCTAGAATTAATTCTCTTCTTCTCTTTGAAGTAACGGACAATGAAAAAAAAACAACTACATCGACTAGCAATTACAATATATTACAGTCCATTCAGTTTACTAATATTGTAAGTAAACATTATGAAGATGATGAGGTAATTACCAGCAGATGATTTGCATTGGCTGAGAGGCGGAGTAGTAATTTTGCAGGCGCCTGGCAGAGCGAGAGCCCGAGTTTGGTTGATAGGAATCCCTACGGGATTGTTGGTTGTATTAACCATCTGGCAGAGACAGGCGGCGTTGGTGCTGACGACGGAGGCAAGAGCGGTGCAGCAGCTCGGTGTTGGAGTAGTATTGTTGGGTCCTCCCTGCAAGAAGGCAAGACATGGCGCCATACTCACCAAAGAAGCAGTACACGACTGACTAGTAGAGGGTACTGACTGAGCTCCCGCCATGCCCGCATTTCCGCCCGCTGCTATGACGATAAGTACTAGTGCCAATGCCAGGACCTTAGCCATTATATCAACAATAATCAATTTAATCCCCAGCAAGCGAGGAAAGATTCCCAATTAATTAGATAGAGATCTGTACAGAAGTTAGTTCGTGACAGCAGACATACAGTAGGAAGAATAAGAAAAGTGAATCGGTAATGAGTGAATGTCTGAGAGCAGAATGGGGGGAGGTTTATTTATAAAGCCGAGGGCTGAGGGGAGGAGAGGGAATAGCTGTATGGCGACGGAAGAATACACCCACTTATTGCTGGTGATCTGTTCGCCCAACTTCCTACTAACTTCTCCAACTGAGCATCTACTTTTAGTCAGCAAGTGCGTTGTCATGTTCAATTGCTTCCACGCGTCCATGTGCAATCTGTTCTCTTTCAACCTCAGTTGGTAGTGGTGTTGTCCACGTCAATGTTTCACAACACTGAACAACGAATCCTGAAAGTACACATATTCTTCTTTAAGTTAAATATTGGTTACAAAACGGATGAAAAAATAGTTAGAAGGGATGAGCAACATACTTACCTATTCAATCCAATCATTCGAGATGCAAATACCTGTGGTAGGTAGATTCGGTTAAAGGTAGAGGGGAGGTAGACGGCGATCGACGGGAAAGACATTGAGGGACGTAGTTGGGATGAACTGGCCAACAACCACGCCAACAAAGAGATAGGATCCAAATCAACAGCCACTTGAAAGGAGATAATCATAACAGAAAGTTTGTATTCAGTCAAGGATAATTTACTCTCAAGAATTTGCATTCAGAATGTTTGCATTCAGTCAACTGAGAATTTACTCTCAGAAAGGTTGATTTCTTCAAAACAGAAAGTTTGGATTCAGTTAACGGAAAATTTAATCCCGCTATCCCACGTTAGAGCCCCTCTCACACTATCTCCGGTTGTTGAGACCTTTGATTGCGCATTCGCGTGAGACTCTTATATACGTTGCAGTGGTTGCGTTCGTCAGTTGATGTCAACGTCACTTTCCTCCTTGCTTTGTCATTCCTCCTTTGCTTGCCTTGCTTCGGAGTTGCTTTCGTCATTCGTCTTAAGGCAGATAGCACCCGAGCTCCCTTCCCTTGACCTTGGATAATCTGACCCTTTACCTTGGAGAATGCTCACCCTCAGTTGTTTTGTTGTTTGGTAAATGGCTTTTCTTTTCCTTAGCTCTATTATTTGCATTTGTCTTAATAACCTTTCCTTGCCTTAACAAGAATGTTGACCTTGAATGTTCCCCAGAGAATGACTTGTTTAAGTTCCTTCCTTCAAATACCTTACCTTCGTTAGAATTGAGGGGAAGAAATATAGGTTATGCAGTTACTGAGATATGGCAAATCATGAGGAAAGTGAGAATTGCCTACCTTGTTCCTTGTCCCATCAGTTTTTAAGGCAAAAGAGCATATCATTTCTTAAGGTAATTGGGCAAAAGGGCATATAAGTTCTTAAGGCAATTGATAATCTATGTTGTGAGGCTTTGGCGATTGAGAATAACAAGCTAGTAATAAAGTTCCTAAGGCAAGAGCAATTGTTCGTCTTTGTGGTGAGGCTTCGCTGATTGAGAATAACAACATCGCCTATGGTGAGGCTTCGTCGATTGAGAATAACAACCTCGCCTATGGCGAGGCTTCATCGATTGAGAATAACAAGCTAGCTTACCCGATAAAGAAGGCAGTGTGTACACCTGTTGTATAAGTCAATGCATACCTAGGCAGTGACGTTACTGTTATCTTCTCACTATATCGAATAGATTGAGAAGCTCCTTGATCATGAGAATGGAAAATTTAATCCCAGTGATCAAATTTGAAAGGCTAGTTTTAATTTCAGTTGGAAGGGAATATAATCGTCCAACCCTTTAAGGATGAAAAGTTAAAAATATAATTGTACTTTAATTGACAAGTGTACATTAAGTAAACCCCATAAATCAACATATTTTAATAAAAAATAATAAGCAAACACATAGTGTTCAGATTGAAATGTTTCCATGGTTATTTTATATCAAGAGATTTAAAAAGGACTTTCTCATAGCAATTTAAAGTTGATAAAATTACAATTTTAAAGCACGACTTTAAAAATATGCTTTTGGTAATCCACGTTTATTTGAAGTTGATTAGGAAACTAAGAGGCTAGCTCTAAGCATTCTCAACAAAGAAATGCTATTATGATTTTTTCTATCACTCTTTGAAATTTTGAAACAAGAAGTTTCTACCCAAAACATTATGTGCAAGATTTTAAACAGGAACCTGTCTCTTCAAAATTGCACAGAGGTATTAAAGGAATTGCATAGAGGTATTAAAAGAAAGAAAAGCTTTCAAGTTAGAAAAATGAATATGTAAACAAAATTTGTTGTAAAATCAAATAAACATAATCTCGGGTCTTTACTCACAAATTGCAATAAAGAAGAAAAATAACCCTTGTTAGCAACATTACTTGTCTTCGGCATCGGGATATCCAGGTCTGTAGGTTGCACGAGGAGTGCCCAAGCGCAGCGAATAGAAGAAGTCCTTTTCAGACTTAAAATCAAGCAAGCGGGCAAAATTATAGTGTCAATGGTCTGGATCCATCCATATGAGCATATCAACGGTTGGTGGGAAATCGCGAATAGAAAGGTGCGTTGAAGATAACGAAATGGATGGCGCCCATATTGTGTGCAGGGAAAGATAACAGCCGTCCATCTAGAGGACGCGTGGCGCGAGATCCACTCACGTCGGTGTTTCGGCAATCGGGAGTTCCAGGGGTAAAGGTTCCATGTTGTCCTATCTCTCAAAACCCCAAACCCCGAAAGCGCCAAAGGCGCTCAAAGTAGGGCCCGCAGTATCACGAGGCAATCTCGACCATCCGTCCACAGGAGACACCTGGCGCGCGATTAGGCTCCTCGCATATTTTCTCATCGCGACTCTGACGCACAAAGAGAAGCTCCTTCATATCCCCGATGCGCGAGGTGCCGAGAGTGTCCAGGGCCCGGGCCCACGGCATCGTCGGGAGAGTTTAGAGTCATCAGATCTAGAGGGACGCATGGTGCCAGATTAAGTCGTCTTGGCGTTTCGCTCATCACGATTTCAAGAAGAAAGGATTAGCTCCTCCCCATTCGCGAACGCCGAAGGCACCTTGGGAACGAGCACATGGTCATAGCTCGTGGTCACTTGGGAAAGAAAAGAGCTGTTCAAGAAGGGTCGAAGGCGTCGTGTATGTTCATAGAAGGAATCACCGCGATCTCCAAGTGCCATTTGATCCGACCTCGATCCTGGTTTTCACTTGAAGTAAATGAAGGCGAGAAAGGGTGGTTGAGGCCTCTCCTCATTCATTAAATGCAAGAAATGGAGGGTCTGGCAAGCTGACTGCTCGAGAGGGTCCTGTGTACCCATTTTTCCAGAGAAGCCATGCCGAGTTCTCGACTCGCCAAGGAGGTCTACACACGCTAGCTCGGCTCTTAATGGCTCAGCTACTTCCCTTACAGGAGCCATGTGAAGTTAAGGTGGCGTCTGACAAAGAATAGCCGTCCGATTTGGTCGAGGGGACACCAAGTCTTGGGTGCACGATTGGCCAGAGTCTGCATGCGTAGACTGTCAGAAGACATGCAGACGCAATGTTTTTAATGCAACGTCTTGTTTTTGTTGTTGTTGTTGTTTTTGAGTATATGTAGGCGTTTTCGCTATTTTTGGAGGGGTCGATGGTTGAGCTAGGCTCTCGATTGTAAAGTTTTGTTGCGCTGGTCGCTCTGGTTAATGCATAAGGCATTTGAGACTTCTTACTTTATGGATGTTAGCCTTTTTTTCCATCTCTTTGTTTACTGTGTTAGAAAAGCTCGGAATTGGAGGATCCAGTCGAGTTGCGTTGTTGTAGGATGATGTAGGTTGGATCACTGCAACAGTCGCAGCGTTTCTAATCAACTCTTATTTTTTCTCAGTGCTGGAATGGCTTGGAATTGGAGGATCCAGTCGAGTCAACCTTCAACTCCTTGAAACTCTAGACCAAGAGGATCTTGGCTTCTGAGTTTTTCTTCTTCAAGCTTCTGAAGGCCTGTTGCCCGAGGCAGTCTTGCTCACCCTTCTCACAAGTCTTCCATCTACCACCCTTTAATCAACTTACTAATGAAAGTTGGATCAAGACCTCCCTTGCTTTCTACATACCAGACCCTGGTTCCTGTGTCAATGCTGCTTTCTTGGGTCTCTTTCCATTCGACCACCCTCATTTATTAAATCGTGACAATAAAAACTGATGGGCATTGGGGTCTGCTCCTGCAAGCAATCCAGGGGTGACTTCCGACACTAACATTTATGGCGCCGTTGTCGGGGACAAAGTTGAAGATTTTCCCTGGGCAGAACGACATTGAGCCTCTGATTCTGAAGGTGCATCAGACATCAGAGCCCTTCAAGATTGCTACTATGCACCTGGCGACTCTAAGGTTTCCACATCACTGTTTCAGTTGTGGCTACTGTTAGCTCACCTGAAAGCTGACCCTAAGGAGCTTTCTCGAGAAGGTTTCAGCAGCTGCTTTCTCAGCCTGAGAAGCTTCCTGGGGTAACAACAATGTTAGGATCTGGCCTTTGATGGTGAACAAGGACCAGAGACATTCGAAGCTGCGCATCTTTCACCTAGCGACTCCATGATTCAAGGATCGATTGGCGACTCCATTGGTTCGATATGGAGAAGATCCTTGCTCGCAGGTTTGCTCCTTTTAATTTTTCTGCTATTCCTATTTTTCCTAATGTTGTCCCCTCTCTGAATGAATGGGGCGATTATTTGCCCATATTTGGAAAATGTGAAGAGGACAACCCTGCTCAGCACCTCAGTGAGTTTCTTGAACTCATGCGTCAGTGGGAGATACATCATGAGGATGTATTACTTAAGATGTTCATGTTCTCGTTAGCAGGGGATGCACGTAAATGGTATTATTATTTACCCCCTGCTAGCATTTCTTCACTCTCAGAGTTTCATGTAGCTTTCATCGCCTATTGTTAAGATTTTTATCCCTCCGAGTTAATTTATCATAACTGTGGTGAGGGATACCACAACTCTGTACAAAATGAAGCTATTTCTGACATAGGCTGTGAGGATTCCCTCAGTGAGCTGATGGAGCAGGTGAAATATATCTCTGCCCAATTAGAAGGGTTGAAATATGAAGACTGTGCAGAGGATTTTCCAGCCTGGGAGGAAGAAGATGACCTGAGTAAACTAGTGGAGCAAGCGATATTCCCCACTCCCCAGTGTGTAAAATTGGACTCTGAAGACAACGAAGAGGATTTTCCGGTCTTCGAGGCAGATGATCTAAGTAGCTCTTTTGAAGAGATTATTGAAGATTTCTTCGATGCATTAGCATCTGCCCCCAATGAGCCTGCTGTCTCAGATTTAAACGAAGAAGCCATTGTGGAAGAGGATTGTTCTTTCTTCCTTCATGAGATTTCCCTTGATGTATTTACATTTGGGATTGAAGAGAAGGATCGGGAGACCGTTCCCATTTCACAAGATGGGAGAGTGCACAAAGAGGAGGAGGAACCAGAGGAGCAGCTGAGCACGCATTTCTTTTTCTATCTAGAGCCAGTCAGCGAGCAGCCACCACCTGAGATCAGCGAGCCCGCTTCAGTTATTCACCCGCCTGTGCTTATCAGAGATATTCGGCCGCATGTGAACAACTATGTAGCAGAAGACGCTATATGTCGCCAATTTCCTGGAATTGGCCACTCATTCGATGACCCTGTCAGCGAATACATGGAGTGACATTTCCCTTATGCTTTGGAGCCGCCATATCCTATCTCAACTTCAGCCTGTAAGGGGAAGTTGAAGAGTGTAACTGTTCTGCTGTCTCGGTTACATCAACTGTTTGTGATCACTGACAGAAGGAAGGAGCTTCTATCCAGGAAGCTGCTTGAATGGCTATGGTGGAAATCTGCTTTCACCTAGCCCCATGTAAAGTGTTTTATTAGTTTAGGATTGTATAT
>JZKD02S0056406.1:43944-54146 GCA_000966675.3 Picea glauca | reverse complement strand
TACTGGAATATAAATTCCTTATAAAAAAATTAGTAATATTGATCCAAATTCAGCTAAATAGGTGTTGCCCATCCAATTAGAATCCCACACATAACAGGAGTGGTAAATGCAAGGATTTCTAGAAAAGGTTTCAAGGCTTTGAGCAGTTCTCCAAGATAATCTTTACATAAACCGGAGAAGAGGCGTTGCATTCATTATTGACCTAGGGTGCTTCCTTGGAAGTTAGTATTCTTGTCCTTGCTATCAAGCAGGTGTCTATAGAATACATGCGACTAAAATGTTAATAAGGGATGAAGAGAAGGAATTAGACAGTTAGAGATAAGATAAGATAAGGTAAGATAATTTTATTAATGTCCAAAAAATGACCACAAATTGGTCAATGGGACTTCTAAGTACAACGGTGTGGTATACAAAGTGGGAGCACAAAGGCCACTCCTAGAAAATCATGATAAATTTAGATCTAGTTTATGCTAAATATGATCTAAAGTCTAAGATCATGGAGCGGGAAAACAAAGCAGTAAGGCAATTGCATTCAAGTACTATGGAGAACTAGAGGCCAAAAACACAAAATCTCTAGTGGGGAATGTCTCCTTTAGGGGGTGATCAACACCTCCTGATGTTGTCCATCATAACATATAGTACTGTAGGGGGTGATCAATACTCGTTGATGTTATCTCTTATAACATCCAAGGCTGTAGGGAGAAATCAACATCCCCTGATGCTATCTCTCCTAACATCTGAGGTTGTAGAGAAAATATATAATTGTATACATTAATGATGATTACCTTACAAGGCTTTGATGAATAAATCTATTACTGAATGGTGGTGACTCATTCTCCATGATGCTCCTTCAATAGATAGGTTTCTCCATCTTCGTTTTAACAGAAACACAAGCTATCTATCTTAGTGTACAATAGGTAAAATGAATTTGAACCCTGTCTATATCGAGAGGTTCAAATTTCATTCTGGGTGTATATTTCTAATATCATGGATTTTTGCATAAATATATAAACTATTCACACATTTGATAGATATTTTAATCCAAACATTAATTTACTAGATAATCAGTGTCTGTGTAGAATTCCCTCACAAATTGATTTCAAAATGCCCAAGTGTCTGTCCAAGGTGTACAAATTTCAGAAAAGATATTAACATATCCAAAATTTTCTTTGAAAACTTAACCGAAATTTTCTGTAACTTGTCATCCAGATGAGGTAGCCAAAGTCTAAAGCGTGCCATTGCCAGAAGTTGCTTCAAAGACTACAGGTGTTTCAGCTACAGTAAATAATAACTACCAATCATGGGGACCACTCTTTGGAAAGCTCTTCTTCGCCTTTTGGGTGGTATTGCATCTGTATCCCTTCCTCAAGGGTCTTCTGGGAAGGCAGGACTGAACGCCCACTATCGTGGTACTGTGGTCTATTCTACTGGCCTCCATCTTCTTGCTTGTGTGGGTGAGGATTGACCCATTCCTACCCAAGTTCGAAGGCCCCATTCTTCAAAAATGTGGTGTCGACTGTTAACTACCTCCTCTCTTCTGATCATTTATGAATTCTATTCATTCGTATTCAGATTTTGTAATATGATTGAAGGATAAAACTGAAATCATTCTATTATAGTTTGTGAATTCTATGCTTGCTCGTTGTCCTTCACCTCAATTGTTATTCGGTTCTGCTCATACTGAGATTATCTGTTAGTAGAGCATAGAAATGAATTGTTTTACATGCTATGGATATGTAAAGGACGTGAAGCCTCCAAAGGGGGATGAAGTCAATATTAAGAAGAGCACAGATGATCAGGGATGCCCAACAGCCCCTGGCAATCAACTTCCCAAAGTCCTCTCAGGTATGATTTTATTTTATATATTTTTGGTATTTACAACCTCAAGGATTCTCAGAGCCTGTGACGGTGAATTCAATTCTAGCATTAACAGATAAGGTTACCGCTAGATTCCCATTTGTTCAAAATCTAATTCAACTAAGAATCTGCTTGGCAGAAATTTTATCTGGACAGAGAAACGATCAAAGGATACAATGTACTTTTGATTAAAAAAAATTCTAAACAGAAAGCATATTGATGGATACACTCCATTTCTGATCATAATTTTATATAAGCAGATAACCCATCAAAATATACAAGTGTATTTCTGATCAAAATTTGATCTAAACAGAGAACTCATTAATGAATGCTCTCTATTTATACCCAAGATGGTGTCTAAATAGATGACCCATTTATGGATACAGAGTCTATTTCTTATCATATTTGTGGATATAGGATATTTTTGATATTCACTTCCTGATCGATTTTAGGATCAAATCCTGTGAAAGTAATTTTAAGCCTGTAATATAGTGGATCGGTATAATTTTTTTGCAAATAATTTCACAAATTTGTCACCTTGAGATTACTGTTTTTTCTCCTTTTCCTTTGGTTGATATAATTTGGCCTATTCTGATTCCTGGGAGGTTTAAGAACCTGGTTATTCACTGTTCATTTTTGTTGGCGAGTCAATGATATAAATAGATTTAGATTAAAGTCCTCTCATAAGAACAAGCAGGATGAGCCTTCTAAGATGGAAGAACCTCATATTGTGGCCCAAACATTCCTTTTTCGAGAATTGGTTGTGGCAACGAATAATTTTCGGCTCGAGTGCCTACTGGGTGAAGGAGGCTTCAATAGAGTTTACAAAGGCCAGCTTGAGAGCACTGGTCAGGTGATTTCTAGATCCATTTCTTTGTTGATAGAAGTTGTTATGTTGACAAAGATTGGAAGAGATCACTTGTTTTCAAGGTATTCTTCTTAAATCAAAGTAAAATACATGGTTAGAATTAGCTTCGAGAAATTAGAAACATGTTTTTGACATGGAGGTTATCGTTTGTTGTATATAGATTGTGGCTGTCAAGCAAATCGAAAGAGATGGATTGCAGGGAAACATGGAGTTTCTTGCACTGATAAGGATGGTAGGGTTTTATGCAGTGATAAGGATGTTTGTCTTTGAAACAGGGATTGGTGAGTAAGAAGAAGATATACATTGTTCTTGAATTTGTCACAGGGGGTGAATTGTTTGACAAAATCATGAGTCTGCTTGTCATACTGGATTTGTTTTTCTGCAGTTGTTGTTGGCATGTGGTGTTAAAACTTAATCTCCCTTTTCCATGTGTAGTCATTTGATGGCAAGCTGGAGGAAAACGAGGTAAGAAAGTATTTTTAGCAACTTATTGACGCCTTAGGCTATTGTTATAGCAGGGGTATTTACCACACAGATTTGAAGCTATATATATGCAGTGAAAACCACATATCATTGGAGTATGATGATTCTTAGTTCTACCCATTTTATCTGACGTAAACGTTATTTGTTAAATCAGAATGATCAACCCGAAAATGTTATGTTGGATTAAAAGGAAAATGTGAATATATCCGACTTCAGCCTCAACGCTCTACCTCAACAACTGAGAGTATGTCTTCAATTACATTTGGAAAATGGAAATAATGAAATAATTATTAAGAGGGATATTTGATATCATCTGTGAACATGGAATTCCAGGCAGATGGGTTACTGCATACTACTTGTGGAAGCCCCAATTACGTGGCACCTGAGGTAACAACTTATCCGAGAGTTTATACCACAAATCCAGAGTTAATCATCTTTGCAATTGATATTTGGGTTGTTAAATGGTTGTCCGCTACAGGTGATCCCTGATAGAGGATACGATGGTGCCACTGTTGATCTTGGTCTTGAGGCGTTATACTCTTTTTTCTTTTGATGGGTTGGTTGCCATTTGAAGACGTAAATCTTGCAATGTTGTATCAAAAGGTAATGGAACTGTCCGATACAAAATCATGGCAACTGGTTTAAATTTTTTACTAGATTAGTCATAATCTCGCATTGAGTTAACACAATGTCATGTACAGATCTTCAAAAGCAATTTCAAGTGTCCAAATTGGTTGTCTGTTGGTGCTCAGAATTCGATCAAAAGAATACTCGATCCCAATCCGAAGACGTAAGTGAAAACGATCTGTTAGAAGTTTGATTTAGCTTTTGTTTGACTCCAAACCGTCAAGCCTTGGGGCGGGCTATATCCAGGTTACATCCTTGCTCACGTTTCTCTATCTTATGTCTAGATTCAGATTATTGGCATTATAAAATGGAAGCCTAAATTCATTTTATATATATACACACACATTCAGCTTATCAAACTTTCATTGTATTGTTAGCACCCAAAGTAGTGGGGTATTAAGCTTTCATTTTTTTGTAGACAGAGTAGCGGGATGGTATTAAAGACCATACATACCATAATAATTTTTAATCTCAATTTCAAGTTTCTGTTGTATAAAAAAAAAATTAATCTCAAAGACATTTTTTTGATGTTCTCCATCCTTATTAAATCTCCAGTTAAATGTCTCTATGTTGATTAAATGTATCTATGTTGTTCAACATGTATTTCCCAACTAACTCGGCATCCTTATTAAATCTGCAGTTAAATATATCTATGTTGATTAAATGTATCTATGTTGTTCAATATGTATTTTCCAACTAACTTGGCAGGGACTGCATTGCCATGCAACTCTTGTTTTGAAAGATTTTAATTAATTTTTCATTTTCTAATAGACTTGCAAAATTTATTTCTAATTTTTTTTGTGGGAAAATTTGGACAAACCCTTCTCTGACGTATTGGAAGCCTTTAGAAAGATTGGGATGAGTTCAAATTTGATCGTTGATCCCAAGGGAGAAGTGTGACAATGACATTGTGATCATGGTAGGTGTTTGGCATATGGAGGCAAACTCTTTTCGGAAAATTATCTCATAGCTACTTTGCGTGTATAATTTCTACAATATTTCAAAGAAGGTTTAGTTGTGAATAATTCTAAGATGAAATTTAGGAGATATTGGTGATAGGTGGTAAATTATTATAATAATCGAAAAAGGCTACTATGTAAAGAATCTTAAGATTGAAATTTAAGAGATATCGGTGATGAAAGGCGGTTTGAAATTTAAGAGATATCGGTGATGAAAGGTGGTAAACCGGTATGCCAATTAAGAAAGCCTCCTCATAGCGATAATAAGAGAGGTAAAAATCCATTAGCATGTGTGTCTTAACTTAATTAAATGTGGATTGTGAAAAAAGGGGCTTGACATTCCAAAGGATAGAGTTGAGGAGGGTGGGAGAAGCGGTTTTTATAATTATAAGATGATAAACAAGAAGCTATGAACATATTTTACGTATGATAAAAAAGAAGTTATGAACATATTTTACGTATGCATTACCTTAATTAAATTCAAGGAAAATAGAAACATGGCAATGTGAAGGGCGGGCTTAGAGTGAGTAAGCAAGTAATTGTTATGACAAGATGTTTCAAGGTTCTCTTCTAAGTATCCCAAAAATCACTTATGGAAAAATTTCAAAGTCTTCATTAACACAAAAATTTCAAGGTCTTCATTAACACAAATGGTTTGTTAAGGATATAATAGTTGGTTTGCTTGGAGGCATTACTAAAAATCTTGATATCGTTTATAAGAATTTCTACATGATGACAAATTCATTCACAAAAGGATATGAGTTTATTGAATTTATAAATGTAATTTTCATGTTGTAATTAAAAGGGGCTTAACACATGTTTGATAAGTTAAAATTCATTATTGAAAAAAATGATTACATTAATAGAATTAGTAGTTGTCAACAATTCGTTTTGCATGTCCTAATGTATTTCGATGAAACCCATGATTATAGGATGCATTTCTAGAAGACCATAAGAATCACATGCAAATTAAATCCATAAATCTAACATTAAGACTCAAAGGGGAATCACATCATGAAAGAAAATACTTATCTTACAAGAAATTTACCAACTACTCACCCAAGGAAGATTAATATTCACCACTTAGGCATGGGCACTTCCTCATGCAAAGCTAAAATCAAATTGAGGGAAATACTAGTGTGCCAAAATCTAATCTTAAAATATCTCTAGAGTTTATGAGATGCACAAAGAAAAAGACTCGAAAAATCACAAGATAGACTACACGAAAAAGAAATCGCAAACAACATCTAGATTTGGAAAGAAGCTAAGCCAAAGAAACATGTTAGATCCAACCAAGCCAATGCTGAGAAATCACAACTTGGTCTACTAGAATGAGTATATTCTTGCAAGAAGTATTAAGCACAGCATGTTGGTCACTATTAGATCATAACTATTTTACTCTCTACTATGTCAAAGATTGGGTCAACTATAGTTTGCCATAATATGATCCATAACTCAAGCATGTTAGAGCATGGAGTACTATAGATCTGGACTAATACCTATTGTTTTAGAAAATCATGTGCTTCCATTATGCACCTTTACTCCTTTGTGTGAATGGTAGAACCACTAGTTTGTGATTCCCAAGTGGATGTATGCCAAAATATGTCAATGATCATAACAATTCAACTCGGCATAGGCATAGCTGTGGCTTGTCAAAACACCATAACTCAGTACAAAAGGATTTGCAAGAAAATGGTGAGAACAAAAATTAGCTAATTTGACTAAATATATAAATATATTTCTTAGGAAAGAGGAACCAAATCATACAAAACATCATGGAAACTTCTACTCATTTTCATTAATACACAATTAAATATAAAACAATCAACTTGTCCTCTATGGAACTCTACTACTTGTATTAGAATTGACTCTGCCCATTGACTTTGATACTATGATCTATGGTACAATTTCACTATCTAAAATGATTGGTTAATTTAAACTAATGGATACCATCATATGTGTTCTTTTCTAGTTGACTGCCCATCTTTCCGTGAACTCTTCATCTTCCTTCCTATCACTTCTATCCTATTCTTCCTCATCTAGCAATTCAAATCCACATTTGACAATTCACCTACCTCATCCCTGTCATATGTGATTATTTTCCTTCCTTCAATACTATGTTCCATTGTTTTCTATCATGATCATCTCCTATTACACTTGTCATGGATGATCCTTGTTATGTTCAATTTGTGTCATATGTTATATTTGATTCTATCTTTGTTTCCACATTGTTCTACTTATCATGCACTTTTCTCCTTTACGTCTTCTTCATTCATATTCCCATTTATTCTTCGTGTACTTCTATTGCCTTTTCCTATGTCTCATTAAGATGACACACTTCTTGACTTAACTTTTTTCAAAAGTGATCCTGCATCAATTTTTTTTTCTAGAATACAAAGCCCGAGGAAAACCCCCAAGTACTTCCCTTGATTTTAAGGATGGTACCCAAGGTAAAACCTAGAATCTTCAAGGCACAAGACCATTCAAAAATGAGGCTCGAAGCCGTTACAATAATATACTCGTTAACAGATCAACATGTCCCTTATGGGAATTGAACCTAGGCGGGGAGGATAATAATCATTCCTCCCAACCACCCGAGCTAAACCCAATTGACGATCATGCATCAACTTACCTTTGAAAATAAAACATCATGTTTCCTCACATTGATTCTCCATCTATTGCAATCATATTCAATTGAAAATTATTTTGTACTCATCTTGATAAATCTAAGTACTATTTATGTTCATCATATCCTTTTGTAATACCCTTGGTTTCCACCCCTAAGATATATTATGTCAAACAATGCTTATGATGTGGTTTATTTTACGAGTGTTAAGCTAAGTGGTTTGAGTTATATGACCCCACAAATTAATTATGTAAATGTCTTATATATATTCCTAGTTTAGAACCCTTTTGGAATACCCTTGGTTTCCACCCCTAAAATATAGTATGTTAAACAATGCTTATGATGTGATTTATTTTACGAGTGTTAAGCTAAGTGGTTTGAGTTATATAATCTCATAAATTAATTATGTAAATGTCTTATATATATTCCTAGTTTAAAACCCAAAACAAAGATCCAACTAAATTTTCTATAAAATTATGTTAATTTGTTTATTTTCTTTTTGTTTTGGTACATTTTATAGTCACCATGTGGTTAGATATGACCATGGTGCACTTTGGACTATGTTGAAAAAGTATGAAAAAATGAAATATTAATATAAACTAAATCACATTGCAAAAGGGGGCTATGAACCCATGAGAGGGATGACAAGGGAGTCTAAGATATTTAATAACTTTTATCCTCTCTTTACCGTATGCTTATGTTTTATCTTTCCACCTTTTCCCTATTTTACCTATTTTTTACTACCCAAAGCATCTTATGTTGCAAGTAACCACTTGGTCCATGCAAACCAAAAGTATCTAACCTCTAATTTTTCTAATTTTGGATGCTATTGGATAAACTTTTTGCCATATGATTCTCTAAACTAGAGAGAAATTAGAATGGAGGGTTTTTATCTACCCACAACTTTCACTAGTGAAACCCATCATCCTATGAGCATTATGAACATCTAGGAAGTTACGTGCTTTCTATAATGGGAAATGGAAATCCATGGCTGCTAAAACTTTATGTGAGTTTGGGAAAAGGAAAATCACTGCAAATCCTTATGTATGTGATAATAATTAAATAATCCTAAACCAATACTATGATCTTAGAAACCTAGAGAGTAGTCAATAAACCCAACTTTTCCTTACATGCACTAGAGTGGAAAATTTTTCCAAGGGATTGTCTTGTGTGGCATGGAAAGGAATTTGGTCCGCGTGTAACGTGTTGATTTTTTTTTAATGATTAAAGTGTTAGTTGAGCGTGATTAGAGCCCATTTTCACCCTTGTAGTTTCATAGTCTCATTTTGATTATTGTTTTCAAAGTGAATGGCCTATGGTTAGGTGAGAAAGTGCACGTTGGTAAAACCAATTTAGTAATCCATTCTCATAAAGACACGTATTTGTCTTAATTTCTTTATCAATATCTATATGTTGTATTGTTGTTACTAATTCCTTGATTTCTTTAATATACTTGATAATCTTTTAGTGGAATGGCTATGTAGGGTGGTAGTCTATCTTTTAGTGAAGTGGTCATGTTGGGTGGTAGTCTATTTATGGCTTATTGCAAATAATTCTTTGTTAATTATATATGAGCATGTATGTTTATGCATATTAATTCTAAGTAATCATGCATGATGAAATCCAAGTTTAGTTAGGGTAGATTTGATGGGATTTTATGTTTAATGAAATCTAAGTTTAGTTATGGTAGATTTGATGGAATTTTATGTTTGTCTTTGTTATATATAAAAAGATTTGTGCATTAATGGTTGAATTCATAGTCATATAAGTTTTGTGTATGGAATTGGTTTTGTGAGAAATTGTTGTTCACAAACATGTGTTTGATTGATTGGTTTTTATTTTTATTTTTAATAATGCAATATTAATTATGCACTTTATTTTTATGGTATTTATTTTCAATTTTTATTAGAATCTAATTTGGGTTTTAGTGGAAAAAATCATTGAGGAGAAAAGAAGGAATTTTGAATTAGAGCGTCTCAATGACTAAGGGAGGCGAGTCCAAGTTTATGACACATTTCATTTTGCTAAGTAATGCTTGTATTTAATGTTATGTTCTCTGGTTACAAGAACAATTGCATCCTACATTTTTTATCCAAAAAAATCCCTTGCATACACTAGTTAGACACTTTTCATCTCTATATGCTACTCACTAAAATAATGCAAATTAATTATTCAAATGTTCTAATAGGAATCAAGACACTACTCATGCTCACACTCATTAGTGATCTTGCATTGGTAGAGACAATTGGGTCCTCATGGATACCTGACAAAAAAAGTACACCATGAGTAGTAGTAGTTGTAGTTGGTGGAAGAGTTGTCAAGGTGACATGAAACTTAGTTGTGGGTGTGCAATTACTAGTCACTGAAGTTGGAGATGAAGGAGTTGTAGCAGTGGGACTCAAAATTAAAACCATGAACCAAACCTAACTTAATTAGGTATCATCCTTCTAAGAAGACAAGTGACTCTAACACTAATGAGGGTGCTCAAAAGACAAGTGTTTCTAACCCTAATGAGTATTTTGTAGACTTTATGAACACCAAGGCATGACACTAGAGGCATGTTGCAACATACTTTACTCTAAAATTTCTTCCCAGACCCAAATTCTCAAGACTCTTCTTATGAATGCCCCAAATGAGGAAGCTCGAGATTTATTTATAGTTTTACATCAGGTATTTGATAACAATTAACCTACATTTTCCCATTTGGGAATCTTAGTACATAATATGGTGTGTAGGTAAAAAGACAAACAATAGGTGTGCAAGCCTCGATAACTTCCAATGA
>JZKD02S0056406.1:0-22947 GCA_000966675.3 Picea glauca | reverse complement strand
ACCATGGGTTAGCTTCTCATATACTTCTTTAAAATCTTCATCGATGACATATTGTTCTACATAGCTATCATGAGATAAAGAAGTATTCTTCAAAATAATAGAAGCAAAAATAGGAGGTCTAGAAAGCATATTGGCTACCTTGTTACTTGTACCCTTCTTGTACTTGATTACCAAATGAAATTGTTGTAGAAAACCCATCCATCTGTAATGTCGAGATTGCTACAGTTTGATCTATTCTTGAAGATACTGTAAGGGCTGGTGATCTGTATGTATGATGGTTTCCTTCCCTAACAAGTAGTGCTTCCATTTCTTTACGCTTTGAACTAATGCATACAACTCTTTATCATATGTAGGATAGTTAACAACATTTTGGTTAAAAGTCTCAGAGTGGTAACATATAGGCTTATGATATTGCATCAATACTGCACCCATGGCGTATCCGTTGGCATCTGTCTCGATCTTGAATGGTTGTTGAAGATTCGGCAGTGTTAATACTGGTGCGGTACTGATCTTCTCCTTCAAAATGTTGAAAGCTTTTTTTTTCTTTCCTTCCCACTGAAAAGTGTTCTTTACACTGGTTAAGGCATGAAAAGGGGCTGCGATAAAAGATAAGTTGGGAATGAATCTTCTTCAATACTGGACTGCACCCAAGAAGCTTCAAATCTTAGTTACACTCTTTGGCTCAGGCCATTTCACAATCACTTCAATTTTGGAAGGATCAATCTTCAATTGTCCTCCTCCCACAATGTGACCTAAGTATACAAGTGCAGTCTTGCCAAATTCACATTTAGACATTTTCACATACAACTTTTCCCTCTGCAAAGTATCCAATACTTTCTTTACATGCTTGACATGTTCATCCCAAGTCTCGCAAAAAACAAGAATGTTGTCTAAATATACAATCACAAAGTCATCCAGGAAAGGCCTGAATACATCATTCATCACACGCATGAAAGTTGTCGGAGCATTACAAATCCCCAACGACATAACTAACCACTCAAACAATCCTTGTTTGGTTTTAAAGGCAGTCTTCCATGCATCATGTTCTGCAACCCTGATTTGATGATATCCACTGCGCAAATCCAACTTGGTGAAATAAACAATATTCTTTAACTGATCAAGTAAATCATCTATGTGAGGAAGAGGGTATTGATTTTTCACTGTGATTTTATTGAAGGCTCGGTAATCGGCACACATTTGCCATGTGCCATCTTTCTTTGGCACCATCACGGTTGGAGAACCACAAGGAGATGAACTGGGCCTGATGACCCCTTGATCCAATAAGTCCTGTACCTGCTTCTTGATCTATGTCATCTCCACAACTGACATCCTATACATGCCCACATTAGGCAAAGGAGAATCCTGTTGCAGATGTATCTCATGTTGGATTTCCCTCTTAGGAGGTAATCCATCTGGTTCCTAAAAAATATCATCATACTTAGAAACAATATCAGTTAATTCATTTTTATGAGATGGATCACACCCTTGGAAAGCATCAGATGTCCCTACATCTTTCTCTTTGACGACCATGGGTACATATCTCTTATTAGTGGTTATGAGTCTTTTCATTTGTCCTACACTAATGAGCATCGTATCCACCCTCATGCTATGAGCTCTAACAAGATATTCCACTCCCCCTTTAGTAAGGTGGTATTTGTTCTCATGACGAAAGAAGACTGGTTTTCTATCATAAAGATAAGGACTTCCCAACACTATGCCACATATATCAAGCAATACAACATCCAAATCTACTTCATCAATCAACTTTGAAGCAATAGCAAATCTAACCCTACATTGTTTGGTGACATTAAGATTTGCTTTGTCACATACCCAACCAAGATGGTAAGGCTTTGGATGTGGTTTCGTTATAAAACCCATCTTCTTGACAAGTGTTTCAGATATTAAGTTTACTTGGGAACCCGGATCAAATAATGTATCTATCTTAGTATGTTTAGATACAACTCGTATATGAAATAAATCATTCCTCTTTCATTCATCAATATAAGATTCATCGGTGGAACTTGAACTAGCATGAAGATAATCGTTACCTTGTACTCCAGTTGCTGTGATCTTTCCTTCATCTCCTGACTCGAAACCAAGATCTTGCTACATTGTAGCAACAGTCTTTTTCTTCCCCTTTTCACTGAACTGTTTCAGTTTCTTTTCCGGATGCAGTTTCCAACAATGTTCTTCATCGTGACAGCTCCTCTTGCAATGAGTGCAAGATGGTTTTTCTCCTTCTCTCTTTACTGTAGCGGTCTTCTTGCCCTTCCTTTTGAACTTCTTGAAAGTCTTTTGTGGGAAATTGGAAGGTTTCTTCGTGGGATCTTCTTGAACATGTTTCCCCCTGTTCTCAAGGTGAGTGGCTTGCACACAAACTTCGTCAATACTAGTGGGGTTGAACAAGAGAAAAGTATGACGAATATAAATATGAAGTGCATCGATATACTTCATTAAAGTTTCATAAGAATCCAAAGGAATATTCAATGCTAAAGCTTTCTTCCTAAATTCCTCTATGAAACTTTGTACGTTCTGACCTTTACTCTGTCTCAACGTTTTCCATTCCATCATTGCTTTATGTAAATACCCTAATGGATAGAATTGCTTCCTTATCTCTGTTTTAAAATCCGACCATGAGGAAAGAATCTCACCACACTTACTTTTGTCCTGTAGCTTTCTCTCCCACCATACAAGAGCGGTGCCTTCCAATCGAAGAGAAGCCAGTTGCACTTTAACTTCCTCTTCGTCAATATGCTTAACACAACAATATACTTCAACCTGTCAGATCCAATTGTCTAACTTTTCAGGATTAGCATCTTCATTAAACATAGGTAAAGCAAACTTTACATCAAGCTTTAATAACGGTTTCTTAAAAGAGGCTTTATGGTTAGAATGTTGAGAGTGATGAGAATTCTCAAAGGAAGAACTAGAACTTGAAGGTGAAGATGGAGGCTCAGGAGGATCTCCTCCAACCCTTTGGTTTACCGAAGAATCATCATCTACACGTGATTCCTTTTTCCTCTCCTTCTTCTTTATCCTCTCCTCATAATCTCCATACATTCGTTCAACCATTTCTGACATGTGATAAAAGACCATGTGAAAGTTTTTCTCCTGTTCATCATGCTTGTCTTTTGCTGCCATTTTCTTCCTTCGGGATGTACGGCCAACTTCGGGATTGAACGTCTTAAGATTTCCTTCACCCTGCTTATGCTTGGCCCTAATAAGCATTCATACTCAACAATTCAAGTCAAAGATAATTTCTCTAATACCAACATGATCCAGGATCTTTTCGTCAGGTGACTTATTAAAGAATTGCATAAAATGAGCATAAACAAAAGTACACCATAAAGAAGGAAAAGCTCAAAATGAAAGAGATACAATCATGCAATATGAACACAAAGAAATTGATAACGGAGTTCGTCCTTGGTGGACTATGTCTCCGGGTCTTGCCCTCAAATGGGTAGGTCTTTTTATTAACTCCACAAAAGAATTGGGCAAAATACATAAGTATAACTCATTATGGAGTTAAGCCATAGAAGCTTTGATCAGATCAGAAAAATAACACCACCATTGCATTTATGGCGTCATTTTACCTAAAAATGACTATCTGTATGCCTCAATCCGAGTCTGACACTTCTTAACCCAAGAAAAATCTCACCTCGGATTTCATGCCTCGATCTCGAAATTCATGCCTCTTTCATCCATGCGCCCTTGGTTCTCCTCCTAATACAAATGAGCATAAAACTCTATACAAAAGAATTCATCACCAAGTGTTCTTCTCCAACTTGTAATGAGAACTCCCTTACATGAGAGATGAACCCCCTTTTTATAACCCAAAAGGAGCATCTTTACATAACAAAATAATTAATTACAAATTTCTTAAAATAACCCACTTGGTTGGGTTGTTTGGCATCCTTGGCGATTCGATCCATTGGCATGAGGTTTGTTGTAGCCATAGGTTAAATATGGCATATGGTTTATAACAACCATATAACAAAAGGAATATAATAAACAACAACCCCATTAAAATAGGATGTAGAGCATGTGGTTTGTTAAAAACCCACTTATCCAAACTCTTAGTCGTGGTACATATAAACTCGTGGCATAGTTATGGAGCGCGAATCTTGATGGTAGTTGGGCGGCATTTATTGGTGTGTGGTCGCATGGTTCAATAACATGTGAACAGGGGTTGGGCCAAAGGCCGAGCCCCTCCCTTTTGGCGCCTTAGTTCAAGTTTAAACTTAAATATTATTTAAACAATATTTCACACAAGAAACATGCTATGGTGTTGTGGTTAGCACGTGTATGTGGGGCCTTTGGGCTGTTTGGAGGTCATGAGTTTGACTCTTGGGGAGTCGAATAATCTTTTGTATATTCCAGCCATTGGAGAGGTGCCACATGGCAACCCATGATTGGGCCACGTGGCACCATATAACTGGTCCACCAAAACTACCACTTGTCACAATATGATTTGCCAATGAAGTTGACATGTGTCATCACCGAACATGCCCATGTGTTTTCCATGCCACGTCATCTTGCCAACTCAACTGTGCCATGTGTCACCCTTGCAGTGGTGCCATGTGTCACTTTGAATTTTGCCTGTTTGACCAAGTTTGACTGAACTTTGACCACTTATAACTTTTGATCTGTAACTCCATTTGGCGATACGCCGTTAGAAAGCTTGCGACGCGCTCTTCATGATTATGCCATTTTCACTGAGTTTTAGGAACTTTGAATTTTTGCCCTTTTGTCGTCTGTTGAAGCCATTCTGAGCGTTCTGATTTGCTTCTGTGTGTTTTGAGTTGTCTTAACCTTCTCTGGATCCTTATTGGATCAACGCATTTCCTCATGTGATCACATACACATGCATGCAATCTATTTATGAATTGCTTGTGTAACTATGTGATCTATTCATGATCAGTTTGCGTAACTGAGTGATAGATGTTATATATGCAAGCATGCCCATAGCGGTGTGAGTACAATGTGAGTGAAATCGTGTGCAAGGAGTCAGGAAGAGCCAAGTGTGTGAGGAGAGGATGATTGTATGTCTATGAAGGCTATTGTAATTCTCCCTTAAATAATAAGAAAACCAATAATCATTTCCCGTGATTTTTTCTGTCATTGGGTTTCCATATAAATCACCATGTCAAGTGTATGATTGATGTGCTTGGTTTAATGCATGTTTGATCTTGCTCGTTTATGCTCTGGTTTTATGCTATGTTTTTCTTCCGATGCCCAACATGCAAGAGCAGCCATAAAATTTGTTGGTTTGTTGGGCCAAGCAAAGAAAGCCAAAGCCGAATTCTACCATTGAGGGTGCAAGTTGTGCGATTTATTTTAAGTGTTTTATTAAATTTTTAAAAATTGTTTTGTAAAGCCAAATGGAATGCCAAATCTTGTGTGAGATCCTCACAAGATCTCATAAATGAAATGAATTTATTAATTTGGGTGATGATTTATGGAAAAAGAAATAATTTAGGCAAGTTGTCCCTGACAGGGAACAACAATGTCAATGCCAATGATTGAAAATTAGGATTCCAGTTTCAAATCCCTATCAGTCCAACGACAACAAGCGATTTCATTCAAGAAAATTTTAAAGAATATTTCAACTCTTGCATTCTGGACTTCTCTGTTCAGAATTTTATGACTTGTAATTTTTGGACTTGTGTTTATTCACAATTTTATGATTATATTCATTCGTGTATGCATTGTAGAAAACATACACATTATGGTCAAGGGAATTTGAACCACTTGTCCCTCATAGGGGGGAATCTGAAGTTTCCAATCAGGTTCCAATTTTTCTTTAGAGCTTGTGAAAAGATGATCAAGTATGCAGCCTAGTTCCTGGTATGCAGCCTTATTCCTGAACATATTGTTATTGATATGGTTTGTGGTAATCCTGAAACCATTCATTATTTTTGAGCTCATAGTTTTTTATCTCTTGATAGTTTGAGGTCAACTTGAAACCACCAATTGAGTAGAAGACATGAGAGCATCATCAACATTTATAGTTATTTATTTCATCCCTTTGCTTGGTTAGTTTATGGTCAACTTAAAACCATGTCATTTAGTAGAAGACATCAGCTTCTGCTAGACATTTGGTTTGTGGTCATCCCGAAACCACCAAATTGTTTTGGTCATCCCGAAACGACTAGATTAGTTTGTGGTCATCATTAAACCACCAATTTAGTATAAGCCTTGATCTTCTGCTATTTTTTTCAAATTTCAGAGAGGATCTTGAGTCCTCTGAATATTCGCTTGACACATTACTAGTTGTCAAGAAAAAGAAGTGACATTTTTTAGGCAAGAACGAACTTATGATTAAGGGAGGATGTTGAAAACTTAGGGAGGATGCTGAAAAACTCTAATCTTAGTTTGTTATCTTACCCTAAGGTTCATACCCTTAGAGGACACTTGTGCTATGTGTACTATATATACATTATTTATGTACATATTAATTGAATTGGATTTGTGCCTTTTCCATTCATTTTCTTTATCTTCTTGATCTTGTTTTTTTTTGTAAGTGAGTTTAAGAGCCTGTATTACTAAAGGAGTGTTATGATACAATAAAGGGGAACTCCCTGGTCTACCAAAAAGGAAGCTAGGCCAGAGGTTCCCAAGTTGCGTTTTCTAAAATAAACAAGGGGTATGACTGGACTGCCAGAATGGGAAACCAGCCCAGTCCTACCATATCTAGTTTTTGACAAGATAAGCATAACAGACATTGAAAAAGTAAAAAAAAAAAAAACCAGAAGTTAAGACTAACACAGAACTGACTCGACTGACTTCAAAATAGACTAAACAGACACTAGTCCAAGATAATTATATGTTTCTTTCCTTCATCCCTCTGGCCCTTGTTCTCCTCCTTTTGGGAGACCGTGCGAGTCTTTCTGATATGTGATGGCGCTTTCTTCCCGTCGATTGGCGTGATGTCCATATGGTGGATGTAGCGCAGGTAGAGGTGGAATTGAGAAACCAACTGCTCCATCTTGTCTTTTTGGTCCTTCTCGACCTCAGTTAGCAGTTTGGTAATGGTTTCGAGACTCCTGAGGTGCCTCAAGATTTCATTCAACAGTTTCATGTGTTCCTTGTTGTTCTCTCGTCTGGCGTCCTCCATTTCCGAGCTCACTTTGCCAATCAACATATCTGTTTGCCATGCCATTTCCACCGTTTTGTTGTAGAGGGTTTCCCTGGGGTGCGTGGCTCCTGGGTCAATTACCTAGTCTGCTTCCTGAGTTAAAGCATCCCATGTTTTTCCCTTGTGTTTTTCTTTGATTTCCTTTTCCAAGTGGGTAATGGTCGCCTTTCATTTCGGTGCAACCAGAGTATGAAAGGTTCCCTCCATGTATTTTTTTGCCTACTCCATCCTTGAAACCCGCCAAGGATTGTTCAGAGTTCCCTTCCCCAGGGGGTTTCTTTCGCTATGTGTTCGCTTCACTCGCACCATCCCATTTGGTCTATGGAAGCTTCTTTGTTGGATTCTCAACTTGCTCTTGTCTACACAGGGGCTCCTCCTTTCCCTGCCCTTGTGTCTGTGGTAGCCTCTGCAGTTGCGCTCTTCTTTTTGCATCTATTTCTATTGTCTCTTCTCTTATTGAACTTTCCCTTCTATGGGATCGTCCTTCTAATCACGGTCTTCCCGTAGAGGTGAACCTTCCCGTCCTTTTTCCCCGTCATGGTACGTATGATCATGATGACTCAGTCGTTATCCCGGTACGGTCCCTTGCCCCTACTCACTTGAAATCCTACTGTGCAACTCCCCGTACCTGGTATTTGGCATGGTGGATCGATACTGGTCCATGTCAATCCCTCTTGCCTTACCTCATTCGCTGCATGTTGTTTGCCGTCAATACTCTCCCATGGTCTTTCCTTGCAAAACTCACTGTTGACACAACGTGGTTTTCATACCCTCGCCTGTTGTATAATATGATGCTGCATTGTGATTGGTGGTTGAGTGTTGGGAAACCATATCCTGTTTGGGTCCTTCGTGCCTTCCGCTAGGCCTTTCGTTGCCCTCCTCGATGTGACCTTCCTTGCTTAAGCTGTTGTCATGATCTTTTATCGCTAGTTGGATGCAGTCCATTCTAAATTGTCCTTCCAGGATTTTGATCCATGTAGTATCTAGTTCCGGTCCTTCCTTGCTAACCCCCTCGTTGGCAATTTTGTCCGCCGAGCCATTTGCTAACCTACGTACCCAACGCAACTCCACTGTGTTAAGCGTTTGTAGATGCTCCTGGATTTTTTGTAGGGAGTGTTCCAAGCACCAGTGTCTCCAAACCTTTCCCACTCTAGTGCCATTTTGGAGTCTCTTCACCGTGTTGATTACCAGGGTGGAGTCACCTTCCACGATAGTGTTGGTCATCCTTTCGTGGCTTAGAATTTTGAAACCGAGCTCCAGGGCTCCAAATTCCGCTGCATTGTTGGTTGAGTTTCCCATACTCCTAGCGTACAGCCCAATTATGTTACCACCACTATCTCTGGTCACCCCTCATATCCCTGTCATTCCTGGGTTTCCTTTTGTTGCCCCATCAAAATTTAACTTGAGGAACCCTGTCAGAGGTGGTGTCCAGTTGCACTCTCCTAATTGGAGTTGCGGTGGCCACCCTACCTGTGTTTTGTTGCGCCCGTATTTTAGGTGAAAATCTTCCAGGATTTAGGAGTCCTGGCCCGTAAGTTGCGCTTTTCCAGTCTAGTAGTTGCGGCTCTGCACCGTTTCTCGTATTTTTGAGATTATTGCTTCCTTGAGTTTCCCTTTTGGAAGGCTTTCATTCCTGAAGATGCGTTGGTTTCTTTCTTTCCAAATTGACCATATGATCATCCCTGGCATGAGATTCCAGCAGAGGTTCACCATTTTATTTTTCGCTGTAACTCTCATTCCAGTTATTGATGGTTGCGCTGATGTTACCTTAGGTCCTATTGGACTGGCGAAAGATGCTTGCCACCCAATCCTAGATCTCTGTTGTGCAATTAAATTCATCAAGGAGGTGATTCATTGATTCTTCCTTAGCTTGACAGAGGTGGCATCATGATGGGCCTATGAAGCCCCTTTTTCTTAGGTTTTCCCAGGTTAGAATTCGGTTGTGAAGTACTAGCCAATTGAATATTTTGATTTTTGGCCACTGGGGACTGCCCCAAATCTTTCGCCACTGTTGCGCTAGATCTTTTTGGTCTCGGTCCGCGATGTAATTCCAAGATTCTTTTAAGTTGAATTCCCCACCATTTTTCCTTCCCCATCTTAGTTGGTCCTCTTCTTCTAAGACTACAATTTTCCTTTTCCCCAATTCCTCCTCCACCTCTTTCGTTATTGTTGTGATCTAATCTTTGTTTTTTGAATTGAGTTTGTCCCAGATCCTCCATCCGTCACGGTCATTTTCTTGTTTCCAATAGTGATGGATTTTGATTTTGTCTTGCGCGGTCGTATCCCGTTGGAGTTCCTCCATGTCTGGATTTTCCGTTCTGGGTTATTTTTTCCATGCATCCTCCCAGAATCTGGTTGTTTTACCATTCCTCACTTCCCATAAGTTGTGTTTCTGGATCCAGGTTTTGCTGCGCCAGGCTAGATTCTAGATGGTTGATCCCTCCCTTGTGCCCATAAAACGAATTTGATCCTGGTGGTTGATGCCCGTGGCATACTTGGCCTTCCAGAGGGTTTCCCACGATGTTGACTTTTCTTTGACCCATCTCCACCAGAATTTCACCCCGTAAGCTTCATTGGTTACTTGTGGGTCTTGTAACCCCATGCCTCCTTTGCATTTTGGTTTGCAAACCTACTCCCAGTCCACAAGGGCCCACTTTTTCTTTCTTTCCGCTCCTCTCCATAGGAAGTCCCTTTTGATGGCTCTTATTTTTTGGAGTATTCCTTTGGGAGCGGGAAACACTGACATCGTATAGGTCAAAATTGCTTGCAGAACCGATTTGGTCAAGATAAGTCTCTTCGCAAGGTTTAGGGATCTGTAAGTCCAGTTTTTCACCCTCTCCTATAGTTTGTTGATCACTGCTTCCCATGTTTTCATTTTTCGTGCTCTGTCCGTCAAGGGGATTCCCAAGTATTTCATTGGGAGCATTTTGCGTTCAAACCCTAGAATATTTTTCAGGTTCCTTTGAATTGTTGGGTTGGTATTGAAGAAATAGATCATGGATTTGGAGTGATTGATCTCTGCTCCCGAGGCTTCCCCAAACTCTTCTAATATTCTTTTATAGGCTTTCTCTCCCTTGGTCATGGGTGTGCCATGAAGTAAGGTGTCATCAATGAACTGTTGGTGCGTGGAGGTAGGACAATTTTCAAAAGGTTTGATGCCTTTTATTTCTCCTGCTGCAGTTGTGCTTTTTATGCTTCTATTGAGTCCTTCCATCATCAGAATGAACAAGAAAGGTGATAGTGGGTCTCCTTTTCTGATGCCTCTTGAAGGCCAGAAGGTTTTGGCTAGGGCTCCATTGATTAAAAGAGAGTAACTTGTCGTTGAGATTAGGTTGACAATCCAGTTAATCCACTGTTGTGCAAAGCCAAAAGCTTCCAGAGTCTTGGCCATATAGTTCCAGATAATTTTGGCATAATCCTTCGCTAGGTCAAGTTGGATTATCATCCCCCCTCTCCTCTGGATTTTCAGTGTGTGTATCAGCTCATGGGCATGGATGATGTTGTCCAAAATTTGTCGCCCTTCTACAAAACTTGCCTGTTCCTATGAAATCAGTGTGGGTAGGAGAGGTTTTAGTCTATTCACTATGTCTTTGGAGATTATCTGGTAAACCACATTGCATAAAGCTATGGGTCTATAGCGGTCTGGTGTCCTTGCTTCATTTTCTTTGGGGATTAGAGTAATCATTGTGGAATTTAGTTCTTTTAGAATGGAGGTCGAGCATTTGGAGTCTTCCACAACCCCATAAACGTCATGTTTGACCACTTCCCAGAAGGCTTTGAAGAATTCCATTGTGAAACCATCTAGACCTGGGGCCTTTCCATTGGGCATCTCCTGGACCACTTGGTCAGTTTCCTCTTTAGCGATGGGTTTGTTTAGGTTGATATTTTGTTCCTCGGTAACTAGCCTAAGGATGTGTTGAGTTATCCTTTGTATGGCCTCTGTTCAGTCTTGGTTGGGTTCCTGGGATATCCCTTGGAAGTGGTTTACCAATATATTTTCAATCTCCTTGTGGGACTCTCTCTCGATCCCATCCTGATTCTGGATTTTCAAGATTTTGTTGTGGGTTCTTCTAGTAATGGTTGTTCTATGAAAAAAAATTGTATTTCGCTCTCCTTCCTTTAGCCACCTGATTCTGGACTTTTTGCGCCATATAATCTCTTCCTGCTGGCATCTTGCTTCCCATTCCTGGGTCATTTGGATCTCTTCCTTTTTTTGATCCTCTGTATAGCCCTTGTCTATGAATATTTCTTGGAGTTTCCTCATTCTGTCTTCAATATTTTTTTTTCTTAGTTTATGTTTCCAAAGATTTCCTTGTTCCACTCCTTTAGTTTATGTTTGATGTACTTGAGTTTCTTATAAATATTGAACATCCTTGTCCCTTGCTTCGGTTGTTGCTCCCACCACCAGTGGCTGATGTTCTCCTTGAAAGTGGGATGTTTGATACAGAATTTATCGAATCTGAAAGGTCTATTCTTCGATGTGGTTTTGAAGTTTGCTTCCAATTAGACCGACCAATGGTCTAAACCCCCCCAGGGAAGGATGTTGCGGTCTAAAGTTAAAACCTATAGAATGATGGACTTCGACACCAAGAATCTGTCTAGCCTCATCACTATCTGATGTTGATTTATCCATTTGTTGTTCCATGTGAACTGGCCATTACTGGTTTTGATGTCCACCATCTCCATCGTGTCAATGAAAGGTGAAAAGTCTTCTGCATCTCTATCCAATCTTCTAGTGCCTCCTTTTTTTTTCCGTAAGTGTCGTGATGATGTTGAAGTCCTCGTCCAGGATCTAATGGAGGTTGCTGGAATAGGCTTTTAGGTTTTCTAGGTCTAGGAGCATTCTTCTCTTTTCTTCCAACATCTGGGGACCATACACATTAGTGCATAGAATCACCTCTGTGTTACCTATGATTTGCATGTTAACCAAAAGTGTGTGTCTGGTGGCTTCGACTGCTAGTAGATTCATCACTTGTGGGTTCCACAAAGTGAGAATATTACCTACCATTTATTGTCCTTCGACAACCAACGTCTTGTACTTGCTCCATTGTTTTTTGCTGATTGTTTCCATTCTTTCTATAGTACATTTTGTCTCTTGGATTAAATAGAGGTCCGGTTGTTCCTTCCTCAATTTGTTTTTAAGGATTCTTTGCTTTCATGGGTTGTTTAGGCCTCTAATATTCCATGTTATAATCTTCATTTAAACATGTGGGAGAGGAGTTGGGAAAGAGCTTTTTGATCTTACCTGAGTTTATCAGCAGAGCTCCTAGTTTCTGTAGGTCTACACTGTTTGATTTCCTGCCTTTCTTCATTCTTGTTTGCTTGGGTGAAAGCTGTGGATGTCCCTCGCCTGATTTGATTCCTAGGTGTCCTATCTCCCCATGCATGCACTTGAGCCCTATGGATTTTACTTCCTCCCTTAGGAGGAATAGACATTGGATAGGATCTAGTTGCTTCGCTGGTACATTGTCTATGCCCTGCCTTTTCCATTTCTCTAATATGTTCGGGAGATCTATACCTTCCCTTTTCACGATATCTTTGAGATCAGGATCTTCCGTACCTACCTCGCTTGGTGTCATTTCCGCATCTTCGTCTGCCTCCTGCATGGGGGTGTTGGCATCCCTAGTTTCTCCGTCCATAGGAGTTGTGCTACCCCCCTGTTCCATCTTATTTCTTGGACTATTTGTGTTCTCATTTGTGGCTTGTTCCTTAGCTTCTTTGGATTTTGTCTTTTCCTTTCCTCCTTCTTCCCCTTTGTTGGTTTTGTCCTACCCTTCCATTCGAGTCTTGGCTTCCAGATTTCTTCCCATTGGGGCTTTACTTGGTTTCTTGTTTACTCTGTTTCTGTGGTTCGGCTTGATAAATCCATCCTCATCCTGCTGTATTTTGGTGTTTTTCGCTTCTCGTTTTTTATTGAGAGGGCATTCTTTGAATAGGTGTCCATGTTCATGGCCTCTTCTACATATGAATGTGATCTGCTCGTAGTCAATGCTTTATAATCATTCCTCATCCCTGAATTCCAGGCTTATGGCTTTTGGGAGTGCCCCGAAACATCCATCTCTATGCAGATCCTTGCATAGGAGGTATATCTCCCTTTTAGGGTTGCTTCCGATGTCTTCACATATTTTCCAAGTTTGTTACCAATTGTTTCGAAGGTGGAGGTTAGCTAATAGTCTAGTGACAGAGAGTAAAGCCTCAACCAGACAGGTACATTCTTGAAGGTTTCTTTCTCCGGGGAGAAGTTTTCCTTCCATGGTTGGATGTACAGTCCTGCTGAGGCGTGGAAGTATGCCCCCCCACCCAAAGACTCTATTTTTGTCCTCCAAGTTCATGAATACTATTGTGAAGAAGCCTTTCGAACCCAGGTGGAGTTCCACTTCCCTGCTTGGATTCCATTGATATTTATCCAGTTGCGCACCGTTCTTTCTGTGGGCCACAAACCCATGAACTTGCAAATCAATGCATGCGTCTTCATCTGGTCGCAAAAGAGTTGTGTTTGTGGATCTTCCAGTATCACCTTGGGTATCAGTGTTGTTTTAGGTTTACACGGGTTGTGCCCTTCTACCCCATTGGGGTTCCCTGGTTCTTGCGCATCATTCTAGGTTTCTCTGGCTTCTTCCCCATGCGATCCCTTTTTTCCTGGTTGCTTTCTTGATTCTTTTCTAGTTCTGATCCCGGGGTGCTCATCACTGGTTCCTTGAAACCTCTGCCTCGTGGGCCTTTCCCCCTGCCCACCACTGCCTTCTTGTATGAGGGGGTTTCATTACTACCCCCTTTGGTAACCATGTTGTGCTCTATTGTGTCTGCGACTGTCAAACCCTAGTTTGTTGTCACTGCAATTTCCTATAAAACAGAATAATCGAACATCTTCTTGATCTTGTTAGTTATTTACTTTCTTGACTATACTCTTAACACAACAATCACATGCTAATGATTAAAAATAAAAATGATAAATTTGTAAACATTTGCCTTCATCTTTAAGATGACGAAAAAGATCATTTAGAGTATCCATACTCCTTTATATATTGGTATACAATGGGGTATTAAACTTATAATTAACGTTAAAGTTGATCTTTAAAATAAAATAATCTTTTAATAAAGTACATACTTGACAGGTAAAATTAAAATAATCTTTTATAAAATAAATCCAATGAAAGGAAAAATATGTGTACACACTTGACAGGTAAAATTAAAATATAAAGAAGATCCAATGCACTTTTTATTTAAGACATCTCCGATATCCAAAGGAAATAGAGTAAATGAATGAAACAATCCACAATCGGACGACAGATCCTTCTGGAAATAAAGATACACTCACGAACAACATATCCTTAATACTTATCACATCCCATCCAGAGAGACGCGATAAAGAATTGAGAAACAATACAATACAATACTACTGCAACAGCAAGTGTTTCGTGCATCAAATATCCAACCAGAGCCCTCGCACTGACTCCTGATACACTTTTCAACTCTCTTCTATATGCTCGCCAAAATAATATACGTTAACGATCCCATTATGCCCCCGACTTGAATCAACATGCTCACGCCCGTCATCGATCCTGCGCTGCCAGAGGCAGTTGGCCCCTCCTTTGTAGACGGAGAAACTGCTCTACCACTAGTAGGAGAAACTGCTCCACCAGTAGTAGGAGTCGTAGTTGGAGGAAGAGCTACTGAAGTGGCGGGCGACTTAGCTGTGGGTGTGGGATTACTAACCACCGGAGCTGGAGACGAAGGGGCCGCGGCAGGAGGACTCGAAACTGAAAYCATGAACAAGAAAACAAATTAAACCTAGAATTAATTCTCTTCTTCTCTTTGAAGTAACGGACAATGAAAAACAAACAACTAGATCGATTAGCAATTACAATATATTACAGTCCATTCAGTTTACTAATATTGTAAGTAAGCATTCTGAAGATGATGAGGTAATTACCAGCAGATGATTTGCATTGGCTGAGAGGCGGAGTAGTAATTTTGCAGGCGCCTGGCAGAGCGAGAGCCCGAGTTTGGTTGATAGGAATCCCCAGGGGATTGTTGGTTGTGTTAACCATCTGGCAGAGACAGGCGGCGCTGGTCTTGACGACGGAGGCAAGAGCGGTGCAGCAGCCCGGTGTTGGAGTAGTATTGTTGGGTCCTCCCTGCAAGAAGGCAAGACATGGAGCCATACTCACCAAAGAAGCAGTACATGACGAAGTAGGAGAGGATGTTGACTGAGCTCCCGCCGTGCCCGCATTTCCGCCCGCTGCTATGACGATGAGTACTATTGTCAATGCCAGGACGTTCGCCATTATATCAACAATAATCAATTTAATTCCCAGCAAGAGAGGAAAATTTCCCAATTAATCAGATAGAGATCTGTATAGAAATTAGTTCGTGACCACAGAAATACAGTAGGATGAATAAGAAAAGTGAATCGGTGATGAGTGAATGTCTGAGAGCGCAGAAGGGCGAAAGGTGTGTTTATAAAGCCGAGGGCTGAGGGGAGGGGAGGGGATATCTGCAAGGCGACATAAAGATACACGCACTATTGCTGGCGACAGAAAGATACACGCACTATTGCTGGTGATCTGTTCACCGAACTTCCTACTAGCTTCTCCAAATAATCCACCACCCTTTCGCTTTTGAAAAGTGATTTACCAATTAAATAAAGTAAGCTAATTCTGGAGCAATCTTTTCTCTCTTTTGAGGTAAAAAAAAAAAACCTGAATCCTGTCAGATTTTTAGGGTTGTGAGAGTTTTGTCTGATTAAAGTTTTATTTATGTATTTCAAATTTTTTTTTTAATGATTTTGTCTTATTTTAAATTAATTTAGATGTTTAGAAAATTATCAAAACTCTTCTACATTAACAAAAAAATTTAAAATCTCAATTTAAAACTTCACCATCCTAAAACCTACCTGACATATAACTAAAAAAAATATTACTCCCAAGTTAACCCACTCCATTAAATAATGTTCCCGTTATCATCTGCCTGTGTATTTGTTCGTTACCAAACTGTTTCCTTCCCATGAGAATCTCCTTTTAGTCAGCGAGTGCGTTGTCATGTTGCTCTGCGTCCAGGTGTCCACGTGTAATATGAATGTCGTCTTTCAACCTACTTGGTGGTGGGGCTGTCGATGTCAATGCTTGCACAACACTCACATGTCTTCTTCATTAAATTACGCATTGGATGCAAAAACAGATGAAAAGAGGGGAAAGCGACATTCGGGGACATAGTTGGGAAGAACTGGTAAACAACCACGCCAACAAAGAGAGATACGGGTTCAAATCAACAGCTATTTGAAAGGGAGTTTGAGTCATAACGATAACCGGGTTGACTTATTCAAAACAGAAAGTTTACATTCAGTCAACGGATGGAAATGCATTCACTATACCTTAATGAATTTAATCCCAAGGGAGAAGTGTGACAGTGACATTCTAATCCTGGTAGGTGTTTGACAACTACTCCTGATTATCATCCTTATAATTTGAGGCACTCTTTTGGGGAAATCACCTCATAGCTACTCTACTTGTATGGTATCTAGATCATTACGAAGAAGGTTTAGTTGTGAAGAACTTTAAGATGCAAATTTAGGAGATATCACTCATGAAAGTTGGTAAATTAGTATGGAAATTAAGAAGAGCTTTTCAAAGTGAGAAGGGGAGAGGGGAGAGTTAAAAATTCATGAACATGTTTGTCTCAACTTAACTAAAGTGGATTGTGAAAATAAGATTTTACATTTCAAAGGGTAGAGTTGAAGATGGGAGATGAGGTTTTTATAATCATAAGATGATAAAGAGAACATGCCTTACATATGCATCACCTTAATTTAGTTCAATTCAAGGAAAATAGAAGCATGTCAATGTGAAGGAAGGGCTTAGAGTAAAGAAGCAAGTCCTTATGACAAGGTGTTTCAAGGCTCTCCTCGAAGGGTTCCAAAAATTATCATGGAAAATTTGTCAAGGTGACTCATAATAATAGATTGTTAAGGATATATTAGTTCCATATGATCATGCATACATACTTCTATATGATCATAACCCCATTCACAAAAGGATATGAGTTCATTGAAGTTACAAAAGTAACTTTCATGTTGTAAAACTGGGCTTAACCCATGTTTCACAAGAAAAAATTATTTAAGTAGATGTTCATAGGATATTTTATCGGTTCATTACCCTTCCTTGGATACAGAGTGTAGAAATGAGAATCTTTATTCAAACACATTATTACATTGATATAATTAACCCTTGTCAACAATTCTTTCTTTCACCATGTTCCAATGGATTTTGATGAAACCCATGATTATAGGATGCATTTCTCAAAGATCATAAGAATCACATGCAAATTCTGTTAGGCATAAGATCTATTTTAATAGTAGAAAATAGAAATATTGCAGTGAATACCAACGGAATAACAACAGTGAACAGAAATATAGCAGCGGAACAACAGAATATATGGAACCACAACACCAAAATAATACCTTTATTGATAGGAAATAATGTTCACTTGCCTCTTTGAGGGGGCAACCTCTAGCAGAGGAGAGCTCTATTACAACAATTCTCAAGACATATCTTTCTCATGCCTCCTACTCTTATTTATACTAATTCTATCTTCTAAAGAAAATTATGGATAAAGATCTTTCTAGAAGCAGAAGCTTCTATTAGGTCTTCTTATATTGAATTGTTCACATTTATTAAATAATCCTTATTAACTAATGTCGGCCTTTATTACACGGAAAATATATTATTCTACCTATGTGAGGGGTTAGAGAGGTTAGGTCCCTAACATGCCATCCATCTCAAAGAGCCTTTTTCTCAAGGTTTAAGATGAGGAAATTTTTGTAGAGTAGTAGTCGGCTCCCAAGTGGCATCTTCTGGTGGAGTATCCTTCCATTGAACTAATACTTCCTAGATGGTGCCCTAACGAAGATGACGCTCTTGTAGGTTCAATACGGCTTGTGGCTACAACCAAATGAAACCTTCTTAATCTAACTCTGGTAGACTGGTCTGAGCATGGCACTTGTTTCCAATCACATTCTTCAAGCAGGAAACATGAAAAACAAGATGTAGCTTGGAGTTGTTGGGAAAAGCTAACTAATAGGCCACTGGTCCCACCCTTTTTGAGAATAGTATAAGGACCATAAAATTTGGAGGCCAGTTTATGACACTGTTGAGATTTGAGCGAAGTCTTCTTGTATGGTTGTAGATAGAGAAACACTTGGTCCCCTTCAACAAATTGGCATTCAAAACGACCTTGCTTTTCTTGTTGCTTCATGCATTTCTGAGCCATGACCAAATTTTCTTTGAGAGTATGGAGAATGGTCACGCAGGTTGTAAGATTGCTGTCAACCTCCTGAACCTTGGAGACACCTGGCATGTATGGGAGAATTGATGGTGGCTTGCTTCAAAGAGAGTCATGTGAGTGGTTGTATGGTAAGAGGTGTTGTACCACCATTTAGCTAAGGGTAATCACTGAACCCATTGATGTTGTTGGTTTGATGCAAAACACCTCAAATATGTTTCTAAACACTTGTTGATTGCTTTTGTTTGGCCATCCGTCTAGAGATGATAGGTTGTACTAAGTTTCAATTGGGTTCCCTAGAGTCTGAATAACTCTTGTCAGAAATTGCTAGTAAAAGTTGGATCATGATCAGAAACAATAGAATGAGGCATTCCATGAAGTTTGAAGATATTATCCATAAAAAATTGAGCCACTATAGATGTTGTGAATGGGTGTTGAAGAGAACAAAAATGAGCATATTTGGAGAGATGATCCACTACCACCATGATGACTAACTTATTTCCTTATTTGTGTAGGCCCACAATGAAATCCATAGAAATATCCTTCCAAATAGTAGGTGGAATCGAAAGCGGTTGGAGTGTGCCAGGATTTTTGACAGTCTCACCCTTATTACATTGACATATATCACATTCTTCCACAAAGGTGCGGATGTCTTGTTTTATACCATCCCATAAGAAGGAGCATTTGACCTGTTCATAATTTTTGGTAAAACCTGAATGCCCTGCATTAGGAGAAGCATGAAACTCAGAGAGAACCTTGGATTTAAGGGTCGACTATTTGTTGAAATATAGGCGGCCTTTATAGTGAAACTCTTCATTGTGCCAAGAGTACACTGGAGCAACTTGAGGATCATGTTGCAATTTTTGGATGAGGCTAGATATTTTGGGGTCATGCAACCATTCCTGGAATATATCCTGAAGCCAGTCAATGCCAATGAATGCGATGGAAAAGAGGGAACCTTCTTCTTCATATTTCCTGGAAAGAGCGTTAGCCACCACATTTTTTTTACCCTTTTTGTAAATGATCTCATAATCATAACCAAATAGCTTGGTCACCCATTTTTGTTGCTCTAGGGATGAAATGCATTATTCAAGGAAGTACTTGAGGCTTTGATGGTTCATTTTAATTTGAAAGCGTTGTCTCAATAAATAAGGGGACTATATATCCACTACATGCAAAATATCCATCATTTATTTTTCATAGGTCGATTGGCCCAAATGTCACTCTAACAATTGTTTACCGGTGAAAGATGAAGGGCGTCCATTTTGCATGAGGACTTCCCCGATTCCTCTCCCTGATGCATCACATTATAGAACAAAGGTCTTGTTGAAAACATGTAGGACTAGTATAGGAGTAGTGCACATAATGTCCTTCAAGGCTTTGAAGGATTGGTTTGTTGTTGGAGTCAAACTAAAGGAATTGTTTTTAAGAAGAGTCATTAGAGGGGCCACAATTTTTCCATAATTTTGAATAAACTTGCAATAATATCTCGTTAAACCCAGGTAACATGCAATACCCACTGCCTCTGCCCAAAATTCTTTCCCTAACCCAGCACCACTGAGCATGCACCTTTCTTTTTCCATCAACGTCCTGTTCATCCTTTTTGCATCTCCGTTTTGCTGAGGTGTATATGGAGTAGTATTTTTCCTTGTTATACCACACTTCTTACAGAATTCTTCAAATTCATTCATGGAGAACTCTCCACCATTATCTGTCCTCATCAGCTTAATTTTTTTCTCTCTTTGATTCTCAATAAGATCCTTAAACTATTTAAACCTGTCAAAGACTTCAGATTTCTTCCTTAGGAAATATATTCAAGTATTCCTTGAGAAGTCATCTATAAATGAGACATAGTACACATATTTTCCCAATGATGGAATCGACACAGGTCCAAACACATCACTGTCAACTAGCTGTAAAATTCCTTCTGCCCTCGTTGCACCAGAGGGGAATCTTACCGGATTCTGCTTCCCATATACCCAATGTTCACAGAAATCAAAATCCAGAGAGGAGTTAGATATACATTCAACCATAACTTTACCGTGTAGTAGCCGAAGAACCTTCTCTCTGATATGCCCCAGTCTTTGATGCCACAACACAGCCTTTTCTCTAGAGACTGTAGGAATTTTTTCTTCTTCAAATTCAATATCAAGAACAATGGAACTATTACACCCATCACTAATAGTGCTTCCTTCTAGCTTATACAGAGTTCCAAACTGAACTCCCTTCAACAAAACCATTTCTCCTTGAACCATCCTGTAAGTTTCCTTTTCAAATATTGTTTTTACCCCTACATCATCCATTTTGCTTACAAAAATCAAATTTCTGGCCAATCCTAGGATGTGCATAGCACCAAGTAGTGTTCTAATCCTTCCATCTATGAGCCTCAATTTGAATTTTCCTCGTCCTATGATTCTGGTTGTCGATTCATCACTGAGGAAAACATTATCTCCATCGTACCTTTCATATTCACACAACCACTCCCTGTGCGGAGTCAAATGAAAGGATGCACTTGAGTCAACCAACCATGCCTCATGATCTGCATGTGTGCTTGAAGAAGCCAAGTACACATCCCCTCCTTGTTCCTTGGAGGTCTTTTCTTCTATAGAAGGAGCTTCTTCAGATCCTTTTTTTTCTCAACTTTTGATCTACACTGCTTCTTGTAGTGCCCTTCTTTTCCACATCTCCAACATACCTTTACAAACTTTCTAGGATATTTAGATATACCCTTAGACTTAGATCTCCCACTTGAGGACTTAGATCTATTTCTTTTCTAGGATCATCCTCTTGCAAATAATGCATATGTGCTCTGTCCTTCCATGTTCTTCCATCTCATCTCCTCTGACAACAAGGATGAGACCACTTCATCAAACTTCAAGGAAGTTGTATTACTACCTATGGCCAGAACCAAACTATCCCATGAGTATGGTAAAGAGCACAATAAATTGATATACTTATCTTCATCTGAAATTTTAATCTCAAGATATACTAACTAACTTACCACAGTATTAAAGGTGTTCAAATTCTCTTCCACAGAGTCTCCATCTCTCATCCTCGCGTTATACAACTTATTTTTCAGGAATAGTTTATTTACTAGGGACTTAGACCGATACAACTTCCCCAACTTATCCCATAAATCCTTGGTTGTATCTTCCTCTGACACATTCAGTAATACTGAATCTAAGAGACACAGTCAGATTGTGCTTTTCTCCTTTCGATACAACTTTTTCCAGTCATCTGTTGAAGTTCCTGTAGGTGTAGTACTTCGATCCATCGCTATCCATTGACCTTTGTCCACCAAAAGATCTTCCATATTGAGCTTCCAGAGCTCAAAAATTTGTCCATTAAACTTCTTGATCTCCATTTTTGAAATGCTCGCCATTTGATCCAGATTTTATGAGCAGAATGAAATGAATACAGATTATTAACAGGTGCTTAACAAAAAATAACAAAGATACAATAAAATTGGTTTTCTATTCAATAAGGAAATAAGCTGAAACTGTAAAATGCAGTCGAAACAAGCTTGCTGGAATGGTGGCGGCGTATTTCTGAGAAGAGATGTGACAGTTGCACTCATTCACAAGAAGATTATTACAATGAGGCTTTGAAGGCCTTTTTTACAATAAACAAGAATTCCCAAAACCCTAGACATCAAAAAACCTAATCCTAGGAGATGAAGCGCCAAAAGTCATGTGGGCCCCGTTTGAGTAAGTTAGTACATCAACTTCCCGGGGTTGTAACTTTTGCATACGATCTCCGTTTTAGACGTATGATAGCCCGTTGGAAAGGTATCGTCGAGGAAATTAATTTTGGGAGATCAATCATGTCTTTGGATATCATTGGGAATATCAATCCCAAAAAACCTTCATTTAGGCCCTCAAAATGGCCCTGGAAGTTAAATCTGCTAAAAATAGTAAATTGCCAAAATTGTCAGAAAATTGTTTTGAGCCAATTGGAAAAGGTGGGTGGCCACCGATATCCACCTGGATCAATCCTCCCTACTTAGGAAGCAATGGTCTCCATTATGTTGAGTTCCCCCATTAGATGAGGAAATTTCTATTGAATTTGGCCTTGGGTGAGCCACTTGCCTTGGTGTAGGAGTTGCCCTGCTTTGACGACTCGATAAAGCTGGATCCTTTACTGCTGAGTGACCTTGATCTGTGTGTCCACAATCTGATCTCTAGATGCTTGTTGTATGTAGTTGGGGTTGAGCTCTGTTGGTGTCAACTTCTCTACTACGTCTGAGGTGTCCAATAATGGTGGGAAATAAGGGTGAAGGAGATCCACGTTGAACACTGGGTGCAGGCCAAGGAAAGGAGGAATGTTGAGCTTAAAATAATTATCTCCCATGACCTTGGTGATGGTGTATGACCCATAACAGAGTGGGCGAAGCTTTTGATGGGGTCCTGTAAGGCGTTCTTTCTGCAAGTGCAACCAAACTTTGTCGCCCACCTGAAACTTATGTGGCACCCGATGTTGATCATGGCGCTGCTTGTACTTGTCATTGAACTTCTATAGGATATCCTGAA
>JZKD02S0056373.1:7797-25804 GCA_000966675.3 Picea glauca | reverse complement strand
ATTTAATCATTTTTAATCAATGTAGCATTATCATCCAATATTTGCAGTGTAAATAAACAATGAACAAATGAACAATCATACACATACACAGTACACCAATGTTTTTACGTGGAAATCTAAAGAGGGAGAAAACCATGGAATGTTTTTTCTTATATGTCTTGACGAATTACATTCATTGGACGCGCCAAATTCCTTTGTTTTCCAACTGTAACTGGAAGGAGGCTCCAAACCCCTAGTTTCTACGGATACAACCTGAGGGAAGCTCCAACTCCCCAATTCTATGGAAACAACTAGAAGGAGGCTACAACCCTCTATGTTTTCAGGCTACAAACACCTATCCTTGCCTCGTCCAATGCCCTGAAGTAGAAGTAGAATGATGGAACCACTATCACACTATCACTGTGAGATATACCACTATAAAAATGTATCAATCTGTACCACTAACCTGCATCCAACTTGTACAATTTCCCTATAATCAATTTGTACCTGAACTAAACATGTATCAAAAAAATAAAATAGGTACATGACCTGTAGTGTTGCAGCATGTGTATGTACGTGCCCTATCTGTTATGAATCTCACGTACATATGATACCAAAATGTTATGCAACCTGTGTATGCCTTCTGAAAACTAGGGTTTTCTTTCTTCTAAAAACTTCTGACCCTATGTGACTTCTTTCACATAGATTTATAACATGTCACTATATACAGACTGTATATGTACCCTGTGCATGCATCCTCATATATATATATCTATATTCATGTGCCATAACTATGTGTAATCATGAATAAGTATAATAAAGCTCACATGATCTAGAATTCAAACCCTTTCTGATATTCAACCTCTCAATACATCAACTAATACAAGCTCTCAACCATATACCACAAAAACCCTTAGCCATATGCCAAGAAATATAAGATGTGCCTCAACAAGAAGTATCAATGATAAATATACCAACATTGTATTTCTATAGATCTGACTTATACAGAAGATCCCATGCAACCACTAGTCTCTCTAGGGAGAATCCTCAAATCTCCATAACCATTTCACATGCATACATCAAAATACAACTACTCATAGAAATAAGACATACATTTTGAACCAGTGGATAGATATGATGTATTTGAGCATTGTAGACCTTCCTGGGAGCTTGATCTCATAATATAGAACCTCTTCATATTCATCTTTTCAAGTTTCCATGGATTTACCAACATGTACGCACCCTAATACACTGTCAGCTTGCGTATGTACACACCCTAATACATTTCCAGCCTGCGTATGTACGCACCATAATACATTGACAGCCCGCATACGCCTCATAAATTAGGGTATTTTTTGTATTTGTTGTAATTCTGAAACTTTCTTCGTCAACCCTTCGTACTACCTCATACTTTCGCAACTTCAAATGTATCAATGAGTACTTGCAATAAGACTTACACAACAAAAGATATTCAATGTGTTCAAGTGTCATTAAATGAGAGAGCCTTGCCTCTTATTTATACTTTCATGTAGCATCCCACTTTCCTTATTTTAGGTAGTTATCCATTAACTTTATTATTTAAATAATTTATTTTGCAAACACTTCGACTTTTTGGGGCTTCTAGATGACTCATGAGGGTTCTCCAACTTCACATGGCCATAACTCTCTAACTGTGAGGAATTATGTGATGTTCCACATACCACCAGAAATGGAATGACATGTACTATCCATATAAAATAGTCTTACCTGCAAATATATCAAAACTCATACCATTATCCATCAAACAAAATTGGGTCCATTACCCAAACCTTTGTGCTACCAGAATTCACTATCAGACTTTCTTCAAGGGTTGACATCAATGAAAACCGACCCAATTAATCAACAAGTACATTAGGTATATTTACACGTCGATCAAAATATTATTACATGATAAAGGAATTATGACCATGGAGTCAGAAAACTAAATCACTCTGCGAGCATGGGGGAGTTGGGGGAAGCACAAAGGAAGATCTCATATATGGGGAGGACTCTACACGAAGGCCAGAAGAAGGAAGCAATGGGACCTATTATGATGGATGAGGAACAAACTAAGGAGATTATGGAAAGAGAAGGAGTGATGCACAATGAACAACCTTACCAGTATAAGATCAATAGGAAAAAGAGGGCAATAGTCATGCGAGAGAGATTGGACAGTGATGAGGAAGAGGTAGAGAATATTTGTTCAACAGGGAAGGTTGAGGAAATATTGTGCACCACATATGAGAGGAAAACTAGAGGTCAGGGATTTGGCGCAAAATAAGGCTCTCCATTCTAAATCTGAATTAGTGTGGAACCCACAACACCATGTGAAAATAAGACAAATGAAGAAGAAGAAATGTTCATACAACAAGTGATTAGTGGTAGAAGGATTTTAGTAGGATGTGGGTCTAGTGAAAACTCGGGAATAAGTATAAGTTCAGCTAGCAACAGTCAAGTGTATACACCACACGGAGGTGGTAGGACAACAAACTTCACAATGGTAAGAGTAGATCCAACTATTAGGTTAACTAAGTTCCGGGGAGAAGGGTCAGAGGACTGAGAGAAGAATTCATTTATCTATGAGAAGACATGGGAAGATACGCATATTACAGATGAAGATACGAAGGTTGGGAAGTTGGTGATCACATTCAAATACCATGCATTAGACTAATACATGGGTCTCAAAGTAAATAATCCAACGAGAGAACCTACAACTTTCGTAGATGTGAAGAAGAAAATGATCAATGAATTTCAAAAAACAAGTTCAGAGGATCAGTTCATGAATGAAATGATATATATTAAGAAGAAACTAGGTGTGTCAGTTTGGTAGGTTGATCAGAAGTTCAAGAGGATAAAAGGTAAGTTTAAGTACCCTATTACTGATATGCAACATAGACATTTATTTGTTAACTCTTTATTGGCACATTTGAAGTATCCCTTGAGGCAACAAAAGTTCCAAAACTAGGTCGAGGCCTTGCAAGCAACTTTGTAGTTAGAGGAAAATAAGTATAAGCATATAGATCTGATTGTGGAAGAGCTGAGAGAATATCTGAAGAAATTAACATTTTAGTTGAATTAAAAAAGGGGAAAAGAAAAGATGTTTGGTGCACATTTTGCAGAACAAAAGGTCATCATAAGAATGAGTACACAACCCTTGCATAGTACTTGGGGATAGGAATGTTGAATCATTTACCCTCAAGAGGACCATGGTGTGAGATATGTAGAACACATGGAGATGATCCTTGTCATTGTCCCATGATGCAGAAGTATCAAATAGTACCAAAGACTACATTTTGTAATTTTTGCAAGTCAGTTGTACATGAAGACAAGGATTACAGAACCTTGGAGATAATGAAGGAGATGACATCAGATATTTATAGGGTGTCATCTAAATTAATGATAGCACAACATGAAAAACATCCACAATATAACAACACGCAACAATTTGTTGTGCCACCACAGTACAATAGCGTGCAATAGTTTGGAGAACCATCACAGTATAACAACGTGCAACAGTGTGTAGCGCCACCACAGTACAATAATGCACAACCATAGTATAATACACCGTGTAGAGAAAATCGAGGAAACAGAGGAGGCCTCAGAGGAGGAGTTCGTGGAGGAAGAAGATTTGGAGGTAGAGGAATAGTAGCTTGTCAAAATTGTTAGAAACCCAGACACTATTCAAGATATTTTCCACAACCACCTATGACATGCATGTATTATCGCATAGCAGACCATGAGACAGAAGATTGTCTGACACTTATGGTGAAGATACAGGACAAAAGGAACCAGACAATCAGAACGTCCAATGTATTATGGTGGAAAATAGAGAAGAGGATGGGAAGAAGATCAACATAGTTACTAGAGGTGGAGCAAAGGCTAGAGAAGATGAAACAAAGAAGGATCAAGACCAGTACCAGTGGGTCAGGAAGAATACATAACCTAAACAAAATTTTGATGTGCACAAAGAGTGTTAGAAAAACAGGATCACGGAGCAATAAAATAAAAAAAAATGCAGAAATAAAACAGAGAATATACACAATACAATAGAGACACAGATATACGTGGTTCACCCAGTGTGGGATACATCTACTAGATAAATTTCCAGGTCCTTCCTTTTTATTATCCATCAAAATGAAGGGATACAACCTACAACACACCCATTGTAACTTCCTCTTCTTTCTCTCACAATATCCTTTCTCATAATACAATATTCACACAGCCACAATACAAGTCTCTCATAAAATAGGGTTTCCTTCTAGGGAAAAAAAACCTAACATAACTTCTACCCTCAGATCTACGACCTTATAACGAACGGTCTAGATTTACTATGAAATTACAATATACATTTACAAGCCATTTTTTTATTCGAGGGCTTCACCCATGAACCCCTGTCGAGGGCCCTCTTTCCCTTGGACCCCCCAACCGGGGGGATGAGCCTCCTAGACCCCGCAGGGGGGTAATCCCCCCCTTTCTAGTGGGGAAAATTCCCCTATTAGTATACTGGGTCGAGGTACAAGCAGAGCACCAACTTCCCTTAAAATACGGTTCTATTCCTAAGCTACCCCAAAACTATCTAAACTGAAAGACAAAAGAGAAGAAGGAAGAGGAGTAAGTGTACCTTTGTTCCTAACTTATGATGTAGAATTCCTTCACCTTTGTAGCCTCGTAGGTTGTGGGTCTCCTCCCAAAGATAACCTGCAAGAACACTTAGGCAAACAATTCTACAAATATACAATATCTACTTGTTACTTTGAATATTTAGATATAAGCATAGATGCATTAATCAATAAAGATATAAAGATGCAATGTATTGGGACAGGAAATATATCTTATATTCAAAATGAAGATTAGAAATATTATAACCTTCTTATCAAAAAATGCTCCACGAACCAAGTCTAAAGTCTAAAGTGCATCATTCGCATGTTTCCTTTCACAATCAACTGATATCTTTGGGAAAATGGAAGGGATTGTATAAGGAGAAAGGGATGGAGGGGGAATTTTGAAGCCAAATCTCAAAAAGGGATGCAAAACATGGGCTAGAAGGGGAAGGCATTTGTTGGCACAGGGGTAGACCCAGGGTTCAATGCTTAACATCGCACCAACAAAACCCTGACTATTGACCCTTTCGGCAACACCTACAAAGCAGGAAAAGTCTCACCCGAGGTAGAAGCAGGGGGGGTTATAGGATGATGCAGGTGTCTGTAACCAGGCTGGGACACAACTCTATGATAAGAACACTTGGAAGAATTTTTTGTTAACTCTTAGGAAGTGAGCATGCATTAGTTTATTAACCTCATTAACATCATGGAGCATAATCAAAGACAGATAAGTGCAATAACAACAAGTGATTATGCACCCTGAGAACTTAGCACTGTGAGTTAAGTCTAGCATTCATTTACCCTTTAACATAAGTAAAGTACTTAAGCAACAAAATATATATTCATTACACATCATAATCTAAGAACTGAGCAAATGCATAAAAAAAAGACACTGCACAAAGAAAACCATGAGACACAAGATATATGTGGTTCACCCCAGGGTGGGGCTACGTCCACAAACCGATTCACCTCTTTATTATTCCCCAAAATATTACATCCAGTCACTCCTTTTCACTAAGCCACAAAGTCAAACTTCACACAAGAGAGGAGATCTATGCACTAAGCAATAGATCCTCCCTCTTTACCTTACAAAAATAGGTCTAATGCACAGATCCAAACTCTCTTATCAAGGGACTTAGCACCTACTACAAAATCACAATCGAGCACAAATCCTTGACCAAATACATTCCTTTTCACAAAGAACTACTACTTCTACTCTACATTCCTCTTTATTTATACTTTACAAAATCTTACAATAAGGCCTAAACATGGGGAAAACCCATGGGTCGACATCCCATAAACTCGTTACAAATCCCAAAGGACCCTTATTGGGTACACATAACCCTCAAAATAGGTGAGATATGTGATCTTAGCTCTACCTTGGCACTCCTTCTTTGACCAATATGTTGAATTCCAAAAGTGGGCCAAAACCTCCAAAACTTGATCGAGGGCCAATAGGCCCCCAACACTCACCTGTGACTCATCCTGAGTCACTCAAGTCTGGACAATGTTGCTTCAAAACCCTTAAGATTAACTCGAGATGCTTCGACTTGCTGCCTCACCTAAGCCTCCTACTCAGCGAGCTCATGGAATGTCTTCTCTATAACAGGCCCTTCTAGGCGTTGTTCTACTACTGCAACTACTTGATCTAACTGTGAACCCTAGTCATTGATCTCCTTGAACACCTTGCAAGCTTCGTCCTACACAGGTTGTAAATTTTGTGTTACTTCCATCACCTTACCCTAGAGGGCAGTGATCTATTGTTGTACTATGCACTGCTCCTAGGATCTCTTCATCCTTTACACTGTTGTGACGAACTTCATCTGCGTCTGCAATGAAAATTCTTGTTGTTTCACCTCCTGTAACCGAGCCTCTAGCTTATTTATCTTTGGATCCTCGGCGAGCCATTCATACGTCTGGGAACTTCTTTCACTCAACTGTTTACATGTCGGGGTGAGGGATTTTATACTTTCTACTATGTTTTTTGCATACTCCTCCCTCTGTTCACGCACCTCCTGCGAGGTGCTCAGCACTTTTTGGGTCTCCAGTTCAACTATCCTAGCCTGAAACTACTGGAGATTCTTTGTGAGCTTCGCTACTTGAGCTTCGATAGGATCTTACTCCTCGTGTGTCAATCCTAGCACAGAGCGTCACGCTTTTCTTACTGCTTCTTTGACCATGACCTTCTCTACGATAAAATTATCTTTTTCCTTATGTAGCTAGGCTTCACCAACTTTATTTTCCTCCTGAAGCTCTGCTTTCTCACTTTCATAGCCAACTACATTGTCATGTGTTTCTCGTAACTATACTAGGACTTCGTATTTATCCTTTTTCAAGCCTTCTATAGCCTTCTCCTTCTCTTCTTGATCTCTCTGGAATCGAGCTTTTATTTCATCAACAAGCCTTCTTAGCTGGGTTTCTCTTTCAGTGGTCATTTCTATATGTTCCCTTCTGTATGACTTCAAACCTGCCTCCAATACTTCAACCTATCCTGGAGGTACTCCTTTAAGGTTAACCTCAACATCCAAGTTGGGGCTAGCCTGTAGTGTTGATGGGGTGGGAAACTTGATGTTATATTGGGGGAGGGTGATCCAACTCCCTGGCTCACCCTGAAGAGTTGGTTCATCCTCCAAGTCTGCGATCTATGATGAGGAAGGTGCAGACGACATGGTAGACTACACGGACCAGGAGAACAGACTGTTGCACTTCCTTCAACTCTCTCTAAATCCTTTCATATAACTCCACCTGTTTATCTTTGTATCTCTGCAGCATGTTTTCATAGGCATCCTCCATAGCTCTGTGGACCAGACTAATTTCATCATCAATGAGAGTGGCTTCCAACTGTGGCTTATTGGCATGCATTTTCTTCCTCATTAAAGGTTTCTTCGAAGTAACTTTCCTTTTTTGTGGTGTCACTGTCCCAATAGGGGGATCTTTAGGTGGTGGGGTGCTATCTCCTATGACTGGTGATGGAAGGAGGTCAATTGTAGCTTCACCTCCTCCTTTCTCTTCTTCTCCTTCATATCCTCCTCCCTGTCCTTCTGCTTCGTATTCCCCTCCTTTTGGCGAGCTAGACCCATTATCTCTAGATTTTTCCTCTTCGTCACTCTATGTCATGGAATTCAACCTTCTTTTTGTGTTCCCTCTGCTTCTTCATCCCACTAGACTGTCTGACATGCTCATCTCATGTAACCATCAGGCTTCCTATAGTATCAGTGTCAAATAAATTTGCATTGGCGACAAGTACAAGAAATTGTTTTGGCCATTCCTTTATAATATGTTGCATATCTTCATCTGTGAGCTTATAGTATGACTGAAAGATTTCATGGTACTCATCTCTTCACGCGGTGATGTAAATTAAGTGGGGATCGGCATGGAACTTCACTATGGGACGGTACTGATGCAGGGTATGTGGTGTCATATGAGGGAATGCTTCAATGGAAACTTTCAACTGCTGATAATACCTATGAAACACGACATTAGACTGCCACTGCTTCATCATGTCATTGGTATACCACAGGGTGTAAAACTAAGCGGCCAGGGGCTCTGTAGGTTCAAACTCTGGGAAAGTAGCTCGTAAAGGCATATTCCAAGCCACAAATGCAATCGAGATGATCAACCAACTATAGTGAAACTCACATCCTAAGTCCTAGGCTTTACAAAAATCTTTTTCTAGCTTGTTGACGAGGTAGTTTGCCCAGTTCATCTGTAGGCCATCCACACACTTTCCTACGAGGTCCACCATGAACCCGGTGACCTGTGTGGTGTGGTTCTTCCTCACTATCTTTCTAGCTAAGATTTTTATAAGCAAGGCGCACTATGACATCCTATATGGAGGCTACCTTATAACCTCACTTCCCCTTTTCTACCTCTCCATAGGCCTTTTTGATGCGTTGTGCTAGAGAGCGGTCTAAGGTCTTCCCTGGATAGAACTATTGTGGGTCAAGACCCTTCAAACTTAAACTTATGATCCATTGGATCAACATCATATCCACAGTAATTATTCTATCGAGCCATAGATATCCTCCATGATAGCATGACAAAAATATTTTAACGCAAGCGTTCACCTCCTAGTGGCAGCGAAAATGGGGAATCGTCATTACGTTCAATATGGTTGACTACGCCAACCCCTTGATCCATGTTTGTGGGATGAGGAGAGGGTTATTTCCAGTTGTCTTCATTAAGTAACAATGAGGAGCTAGCATGGTGTAGTTCTTACGGTCTCCTAATTTGAAGTCCTTGTGCTTCAACAGTGGGATCTGCCCTAACTAACTCCCTACTATGCGGATTCCTTTCGGAATGTACAAAGTGAACATGGAGTACTCGAAATCATGAGGGAAACTGTCACAGTTAACATCATTGGCCAGAGGTGGAATATACTCAGGAAATATTGACGGGATCTGCTTCATGTTAGCCAAATCACTATGGTTCTTGCTTCTTTGTTCAGCTACGGGGTTGATGCAAGTGGAATGATGTCCTGTCGAAGGGGAAGCATGTAGTCCCCTAGTCAATGATGCTTGAATACCTTCAGATATAGGTCTGTAGGCCATGATGATGCAAGAGAATCACTCCACCTCAGCAAACATGCCAGCATGCCAACACTCAGATGTGTAATGGAGAAAGGGAGAGGCATCGACCCTCCCATTTTTTTAAATTTAAAATAATCCTATATAGATTATCGTGTTGTAAGGTTGATAAATGCCAGACCACACCTTTGTAAAGGTAGTGGTTGGGGTTTCCTTAAATGGTTACCTGTAGCGGGTCTAGGTCATAGTTAGGTCTAGACATTCATTTGTGTAATGTAGCCATAGAAGTTGGTGTTGTAGCTGAGATAGTAATGGCACTGAGGCGATGGTGAGGATAAGCTCATAGAGCCCTCGCTTTGTAATTAGGGATACTTGATATAGAGAGAGGTCTGGGTAGAGAGGCCTTAAGACATAGAATATTTCTGAGAGAGAGCTTGAGAGAACTAAGACTTGTTACAGTCCAGTCTTTGTAATCATCTGTATAGATACACAGATATAATAGAAAATCATTTTTTCCTGCATATTGTTGTTCATGTATTATGTATTTCATGAATGAATTTTGTATATGTATGATAGGTTTTCATTTAAAGTAGGAAATATATTTATTTTAACTTCATTGAGCTCAGTTATATCGTTGTAGTTTATTTAGGCTATGCACAACAAAATGTTAGAATTTTTGTAGCTAGCGCAAGGAGTGTGCATATGAATCTCTCTGTTGAGTTCAGAGGAGAATGTGGCATGAGGGAACACTAGGATAGATTGCAGACTCAAGAGAGCCTCAAGGTTACTGAACACCTTGGAGGTAAGACTGTGTAGAGAAGACACAGGGAGACAAAAATACGGAAGGTTATGTAGAGCTCTGCCAGGTGAGCATCGAGCAAGTGCAAGGAGTGCACAGAAGGACTCTGTTTTGAGTTATGATAAAAGAGAAGTGTCAAGGAGTAGACACTCACAGAGTTACTAAATACTCTGTCAACTTAGAAAGGAGTGCTTGAGAATAAGTCTCCAAGAGGGAACTTATATCACTTCAAGGAGTGGAAGGGTTGATACAGAGTTATTGAATACTCTGGAGGAAGACCTATCAAAGGAGTGCACCAGGCCAACACTTGGATGAAGTGTTAAAAGACTGCCATCTGAAGGCTAGTCAGAGTGCAAGGAGTGTGCACAAAGAGAAATTTTTCCAAGTTCCAAATCTTGGGAGTTTGAGCAAAGATTTCACCAGGAGGAGCACCAGAAGTCTTCTAAAGATGCATAAGGGTCGAGTCCCTTGAAGACTGAGCAACCTAAAAGATCAGGGAGAAGTAGTGCAAGTTTTCATGCAGAGTGCAAGTGTGCATCAGGGCTGAGGATAAATTACATTTCCAAAGCTCAAGAGGGATAGCATTTCCAGAACATAGGCGAGACCCAAAGTAACAAGGCTTGTACAGGAATCAAAGGTTGAAGCCTTTGAAACTTTAGAAATCTTCCAAGTCAGGAAGAAATCACAAGATTAGGAGGAGGAGCACAACAATCATCAGATCAGTTGCAAGGGAGAAGCTCTGGACCATTAAATCTCACGTCTAGACACCCAGGAGGAGCGCGTAGAGGAAACATATCTCAGTTGTTAGATATGAGCGCGTGGACCAACATTCATTGGGTCAAGGTAAAGTGCAGGAATGTTAACCCCTTGCATGCACAAGAGAACGGGCTTGTCAAAGTCTTGAAGTCCCGAGTTCATTTGGGGTTTTTCATCGTCAAGAAGGATGCGTGGCAAATATCCACACATTTCGAGTAAAATCACTCTAGGAGGAAATAGTGCACAGGATTTGAAACTCCCAAAGCCCAAAGCATCGGAGGAAATCTGGACCATTGAATCCAGAAGAGGACGCATGGCACGAGATCTTGAACTCCGGGAGAGTCGCGAAGAGGGAGGTTGAGATCTGAGATCATCGAAGCTCGAACAACCGAAGTGAATGACAGTCATAAAACTGAAAGATGACGCATGGCAACAGATTTGGTCGTATATCGGGAGATTTGCAAGGAACATGGGGAGAAAACTCGCGAAAGGAAAAATCGTGAAATCATTATGGACCATTAGATCCATGGTGACAGGTGATGGAGATCCATACATGTCGGAGGATCGAAAGTTCAAGGAGCTGTGAGCCAAAGCGATCCTAGCCATCCATCGAGAGGGACACGTGGTGGGAGTTCAACATTTCGCTGACTCACACAAGAGAGAAGTCAAAGGGAAGAGTTTAAGAACTTGCAAGGCCCGAACTCACGATTATATCTGAGCCGTCAGATTGAATAAGGAGTGCAGATCATTGATCTATCGCAGAGAGGATTTCAAATTTTCAGGGATTGGAAGATCAGAGGTGAGGAGTCTTTTGACTTCATAAAACATGAAACCCCAACGAGATCTAAGCCACAAGATCATGGGGGAATCAGGATCATTGGATTGGGAGCTCTGAAATATCTGCATTTCAAGAGTCGGGATAATGGAGGTGAATCGCATCGGGAATTCTTGATATGCAAAATCCTGATGCACTTGAGAGTTGGGCCCTGGTTCATGGTGAATGGTCACATGGATGGAGGCCAAAGGAATATATAAGGAACGTTAATATCGTTTCAGAGTTCGGGAGTCGGGGATTCAGAGTTGGCTCACTCATAAAGTCTCGACACGCAAAATCATGACCTGCCTTTTGTGTAGGCAAGCGGTTACATCCCGTGGTCGTGTGGAGGTGAGGCTCACGCTTGGTGCTTGTTCACGTAGGGTAAGTTTCACAAGGACCTATGGATTTTTTTATCAAAGGTTCCAGCAGGCACCCAAAGAGTTTTTCTAGCTCAAGGATATTGAACGATCCGTAGACCGGGAGGTCAGTTGACCCTGCCAAGGTAGGGGGTTTGCATCAGGTGGTATCAGAGAATATTTTTTGTCTGTATATTTCAAGCGAAGGAGGTAAAAAAGAGATAGTATGATACCATCATTTGGTATCATAGCATAGATTTTAAATTTCTTTGGCTGAGAGTAGATAAAGAAAATACTCTGATACACACCATTAGGTGGTATCAGAGCTGAATTTTTTCTTGCAAACAATAGGAAAAAGAGGAAGAGAGATAAAGGAGATAATCCGATAACATCAGGTGGTATCAAAGCTGATTTTTTTATGTAGATTTCAGGCGAAGGAGGTAAAGGAGATAACCTCATACCATGTATGTATATTTTAGGTGAAGGATATAGAGAAGACAGACTGAATACATCAAATTGTATCAAAAGATGAAGTTCACTTGAGGACATCATGTGAAGGAAGATAGAGTATTGATGCTCTGTAAGAAGGTTGTTGCATGGACGCAACAACAAAAATTTAAACAACCAGGTGAGCTGTAAGAGAAGATGGAGATGCTCTCGGGTGTAGATTAATCCATAGACTTTCCAGGAGGGCAGGTAGATGGTGGAAATGGCTACTGAAGGCCATGAGCATGGTCGGAGAGGAGACCACCAGCAAAAGAGTAAAGCAGAAATTGATGAGGAACTCATTGAGATAAGGGAGAGAATGGAACATATGACATTGAATATGCAGCAGGAGGCAAAAGTACATTGGAGGTATGAATGGCCTCTGAACAGGAAAGCCAAATCGATTGTTCAAAATTTGTGGGCTAGGAAACAACAACAAGAGTTGAGGAAGTGGTTGAGGTATGCTAAAAACATCGGTGACACAGGGCTGGTTTGCATTTATGAGCCAGAAGTTGGAGAAACCCTCAATAATGAGGAAGGGAGATCAATTTCAGGTATCGTAAACTACCAGGAGGGCAGAGATGAATTTTCAAATTGCCAGGTGGGCAATGAAATGAGATCATTGGAGGATCTCATGGACTATCAGGAAGACAGCAGTGAAAATTCATATTTCCATGGGGGCAATGATATGATATTAGCAGAGGATCTCATAAACTGCCAGGTGGGAAGAAATGGACTTTCAAGTTGCCAGGTGGGAAATGGAAAGAGATCAAAGGGAGGTCTCATGTACTGCCAGAGGGGCAGTGATGAAATTTCAAATTTCTAGGTGGGTAATGCGATGGGATCGGTTGATCTCATAAACTTCAAGGTGGGCAAGAGAGATGTCCCAAATTTCCAGGTGGGCAGGGGGAAAGAAATGAGACTATATGAAAGTCTTAGGAGCTCACAAGTGAGTCCATATCAGAAAGGAGCACTGATGGATAAAGATTCATGTGGGTTTTCATACCATGTGAATAAATATGATGAGAAGTTAGAAACTCTCACCATCCAGGAGGAGGATCAGAGGAGCATTCTGATTATTGGGGGAATTTGGATACTCCTACCAGATAGCCCAGTTGAGGCTAGAGCATGTGTTGCATATGAACAGTAGAATAAGGACAACCAGCGGTGACTATCATGATGAAGGAGAAGATATCATAAGTTTTCCAAGGATAAGAGCATTCAAAAGAATGGCTCAAAGTTTTCAACCAGGAAGATGAAATGGAGATGACTGTAGCACTGGAGCCTGCAGCTGAAAGAGAATAAGACATCATAGACCTTGCTTATATGTATGAGGAATTGGAATCCCTAGAGAGAAGGGTCATGGTGAAAATATTGCACATCCAACCGGTCAAGTTGGAGACAGATGGAGGAGCATACTATCCTGGGAAGAAGATGGAAGAAGTTGGGCTTGAACCAACACAAGGGGAGCTTACAGAAGCTAATCTGTCAGAGAAGGAAGCTGAGAAACAACTCAGTGATGAGACTACAGAACTGAAGTTTGCAGCAAAGTGGCAAGCTAATGCCACAACAGAAGAAAATGATATGGGGGATCAAGATGATATACTCACTGATAAGGAAGAGTTGTAGTCGAGAAGACTGCATAAGGAGAACCAGCCACTGGAGCATATGGACAGGTTGATAGAAGAGATAAGGAATTTGATGTTGAGGTCAGTGCAAGAAGCAGTCAACAAAAGCAATATGATCAAAGGAGAGCTTTCCATAGCAGGGAAAAAGAGGAAAAAGAAGCAGCAGCAGTAGCAACATAGTTGGAGAGGACCAAGAGGACAACTCCAAAAGAGAATTTGGGATCCAGGAGGATTTCAAAACTAGAGAAGGGGAGCTCATGAGAAGGAGATCATGTTTTTCCTAGTAGGAGAGTATGATGCAGGAGCATCGCTCCACCTCAGAAAACGCGCCAGCATGCCAATACGCAAATGTGCAATGGAGAAAGGGAGAGGTGTCGACCCTCCCATTTTTTTAAATTTAAAATAATCCTATACATATTATCATGTTGTAAGGATGATAAATGCCAGACCACGCCTTTGTACAGGTAGTGGTTGGGGTTGCCTTCAATGGTTACCTGTAGCAGATCTAGGTTGTAGTCAGGTCTAGACATTCATTTATGTAATGTAGCCGTAGAAGTTGGTGTCGTAGCTGAGATAGTAATGGCACTAAGGCGATGATGAGGATAAGCTCGTAGAGCCCTCGCTTTGTAATTACGGAGACTTGAGAAAGAGAGAGGTCTGGGTAGAGAGGCCTTAGGAGGTATAGTAGTTCTGGTAGAGAGCTTGAGATAACTGAGACTTGTTACAATCTAGTCTTTGTAATCATCTGTATAGATACACAGATATAATAGAAAAGTAGTTTTTTCTGCATATTGTTGTTCATGTATTTTGTATTTCATGAATGAATGTTGTAGATGTATTATATTTTTTCATTTACAGTAGTAATATAGACTTATTTTATCTTCATTGAGCTCTATTATATTTTTCTAAGTTCTTTAGGTTGTGCAATGAGTGCACAACAGAACGTTAGAATTTTTTTAGCCAGCGCAAGGAGTGAGCATCTGAATCTCTCTGTTGAGTTTAGAGGAGAATGTGCTAGGAGGGCACACCAAAATAGATTGTAGACTCAAGAGAGCCTCAAGGTTACTGAACACCTTGGAGTTAATACTGTGTAGATAAGACACAGGGAGGCAGAACTATTGAAGGTTTTGTAGAGCTCTGCCAGGTGGGCATCGAGCAAGTGAAAGGAGTGCACAAAAGGACTCTATTTTGAGTTCGAAGAAAAGAGAAGTGTCAAGGAGAAGACACTCACAGATTTACTGAATACTTTTTCGACTCAGAAAGGAGTGCTTGAGCATAAGTTGCTAAGAGGGAACTTATATCCTTTCAAGGATTGGAAGGGTTGATACAGATTTATTGAATACTCTAGAGGAAGACCTATGAAAGGATTGCACCATGCCAACACTTGGATGAAGTGTTGAAAGACTGCCATCTAAAGGCTAGTCAGAGAACAAGGAGTGTGTGCAGAGAGAACTTGTTCCAAGTTCCAAATATTAGGAGGTTGAGCACAGAGTGTGCCAAGAGGAGCACCAAAAGTCTTCTAAAGATGCAGAAGGGTCGATTCCCTTAGAGACTGAGCAAATTGAAAGCTCAGGGAGAAGTAGTGAAAGTTTTCACGTAGAGCGCAAATGTGCATCAAGGCCAAGGATAAATTGCATTGCCAAAGCTCAAGAGGGATAGCGTTTCCAGAATGCAGGCAAGACCCAAAGTCAAGAGGAAATCATAAGCTCAAGAGGAGGAGCACAGCAGTCATCAAATCAGTTGTAGGGGAGAATATCTGGACCATTGAATCTCATGTCCAGACACCCAGGAGGAGCACACAGAGGAAACATATCTCAGTCGTCATATCTGAGCATGTGGAACAATAGTCGTTGGGCCAAGATAAAGTGCACGAACTTTAACCCCTTGTGTGCACAAGAGAACAGGCTTGTCAAAGTCCCAAAGTCCCGAAGTCATTTGGGGCAGTTCATCGTCGGGAAGGATGCATGGCAAAAATCCACACATTTCACGTAAAATCACTCTGAGAGGAACGAGTGCATAGGAGTTGAAACTCCCAAAGCCTAAAGCATAAGATCGTAAACTCCAAGAGAATCACGAAGGAGGAGGTTGAGATTTGAGATCGTCGAAGCCTGAACAACTGAAGTGAATGACAGTCATAGATATGAAAGAGGACGTGTGGCAATAGATCCAGGGTGTTCGTGGAATCAGATATTGGGAGATTTGCAAGGAATAGGAGAGAAAACTTGTGAAAGGAGAAATCGTGAAATCATTCTAGACCGTTAGATCTGGGGTGACAGGTGATGGAGATCCATACATGTCGGAGGATCGGAAGTTTGAGGAGTTGGGATCCGAAGCGATCCTAGCCATCCATCGAGAGGGAAACGTGGTGAGATTTCATCATTTCATTGACTCGCATAGGAGAGAAGTCAAAGCACAGAGTTTAAGAAATCGCGAGGCCCAAACTCCCGATTAGATCCGATCCATCGGATTGAAGAAGGAGTGTGGACCATTTATCTTATGTAGAGAAGATTTCAGAGTTTCAAGGATCAGAATATCATAGGTGAGTATTCTTTTGGCTTCATGAAACGTGAAACCCCGACGAGATATAAGCCATCATATCGTGGGGGAATCAGGACCGTCGGATTGGGAGATATGAAATATCGGCATTTAGGGAGTCAGTAGAATGGAGGTGAATTGTATCGGGAATTCATGATACACGAAATCCCAACGCACTTGAGATTTGGGCCCCGAGTCATGGTGAATGGTCACATGGACGAAGGCCAAGGGAAGCGATAAGGAATGTTAATCTCTTTTCAAAGTTCAGGAGTCGGGGAGTCAGGGTTGGCTCACTCATAAAGTCCCGACATGTGAACTCACAATGCACCTTTTGTGTAGGAAAGTGGTCATAGCCCATGGTCGTGTGGAGGTGAGGCTTTCACTTGGTGCCTGTTCACGCAGGTCGAATTTCACAAGGACCTGTGTATTTATTTATCGGAGGTTCCAGCAGGGACCCAAAGAGTTGTTCCATCTCGAGGAGATTGAACGATCCGTAGACTGGGAGGTCAGTGGACCCTACCGAGGAAGGGGGTATACATCACATGAGTTTCCTAAGAACCTCCTCGACAGACTTCTCAAGGTCGCTGGGTTCACCCGACATTCTAGATTTTAATAAATAGCGGATAGACAAATAGACAAGCAAGGTATACTTCAGATAATGACAGGTAGCATAGTTCAATACTTGGACAATTTTCAGCTTAGCTGAGTCAATCATGGGTAGAAAAAAGTGCTCACAGTGCCATGATCAATGAGTTAAATAAGCGGGGCAGTCGTGATGGATCTTCCAATGGACAGGAACCAGAGTTAAGTGCTTTCATTAATGTAAATATAGTTGTTATGGCACGGTCTCAATGTCCAAAAGCAATCTATAAACCCATAAATGTGCTTCCTAACCATTCTGGAGAGTCATTCTAATGGTCGGGGTGCCTCCAACGGTTATATAACTTCATCGGAGCAAATTCCAAATCTGCGCAGACCCACTGTTCTAGTGAGGTTCAAACCCTGTGAACCTACCTCCTGTGAGGTTACAATATGTGAAGTCTTCCATCTGGTTTTCTTAACTTCTTGTAGATTTTCCAACTTATCATTATTTTTATTGAGCTTCCTTGCCTTCTTTCCTATTATATGAGTCTCTTTAATTGTTTCTAGGATCCTCTTTCCATTTTTATTCTTATCTTCCCCTAGAGTAGTGGCTTCGCACTGTTGAGGTACCCTCAAAGGTTCCGGAGTTAGGATCTCTTTTCTTAACACTTCTTAAGTGGGAACACTTATCTCTTGAATAGATATGTCCTTCAAGCCTTCTTGCATTCTTTCAGCCTTGATATCTAATTCTTTTTCTTTATGTCCCTCCTACATTGTTACTTTGCTTTGTTGCTTTGACTTATCCTCTCGTTCTTCTCTTAGTTGGTCTATTTTCCAAGCTATGAAATCCCTTAATTCTTGGTTTTTCTTTTCTCTATATTCTTCCTCTGCTTTCCTTCTGATCTGATCCTTCTCAATCCAGGT
>JZKD02S0056351.1:11970-25805 GCA_000966675.3 Picea glauca | reverse complement strand
GTATCTATTTGATGTGTATTAGTGACTAATCTGTAAATCTTGTAAACTTGGTAACACTGAACCATTCCTTTGTATAGTTATAATCTTGGTTTGGGGTAGTTTAGTTGATTTAATTGCAATACTTTTTGTAATTGAACCACCCCAAAACATAGTTGACCCCACTTTCCCAACCTTAGGCACTAGTCTTTAGTTGACTTAGGAAAAGGGATGCTTCTCATTTAGACTTAGACTTGCACTTGCATTGCTGCTTGTCATATTAGGCTAATTTCCCCTTAACCTTTTAAATAATTGAAATTAACTCCTAGAACACATAACTTTAAAATTAACTTAGCAACTTAGGGACTAACCCCCTTGGCTTCCCTAGGAGTAAGCCTAGAAGGAAGAAGTTCCAGTCAAGGTGACAGTGTGGGATGGAACTTAGACATTGTGTCTCTGAGGGCACACTAAGTGAGCAGGACTTAGCTCACGTTTGCAAGTGTGCATTAGGATGGCAACATGACCATAATAAATTAAAGGTAAGGGTTTTAAAAAATGTTGCATCGCGAACGAGGGATGCAACACACTCTCCACAAAGGCACCCATAAGTGAGACTATATGAGCCCTTGATATGTTAGGAACCCCATGCCCAAAATTCATACCCCCATCCACCTCATACTTGTTACATGACTTAGAGAGGGTCTTCTTGGGAAACATTCCTTGACTTGGGGATTGGGCTACCCAATATGGCATCATGAAAACCCTCCCATACCTAATTTTGGCAAAATTTATAAGGTCTTTGAGAATTTACTTAGTTTTAAATGGGGGGATTTAATGCACATGTTTGGGTGTTTATTTGATTAAATTTGGCTTACTTGGTGTGATACATGTGACTTGTGGATCGTTGGAGGGAATACTTGTCTGTCTTAGCAGGACCTTGCCCATTGGAAGACATTCATGAAGGAACAAATCCAATTGGACCTTCATAGGGGCTTGGAATCCCATTGGTTGGATGTAGCACCCCACTAATTGGGGCCTTGGAAGATGAACGTTGCACTTGAGAAGGTGACCATAGCACATGATGAAGACCCGAAGCCATGAAGAGAAGGTGAGTCACCTTCCTATTCCATTACACTCGTCTTGGAGAGTTTGAAGTCACACTTTGGGGAGAACATTTAGCCTTTTAGTGCATTTGGTGATGTTTTGGGCTTGCATCCCCACTCTATTGCTTGATTTGGGGATGTTGTGGCACTCATCTAGCTTGAAATCCTAGCCTTTGGAGGCTTTTCCATCACACATACCACCTTGGAGAAGGATTTTATAGGCTAACGTCCCATATTTATGTCATTTTTGGTCATTTGTAAGCCCGTGGACAAAAAAGCAAGACATCTTGTCAATTTAGCATTGTAACTTAGGTTTTAGACCTAAAATCATGGATTTAATTGTAAAGTGGACAAACTAGGGCTTGGTTTTCCTCATAGAAATATTGGGAAAGTCACTTCTCACAAATCATAACTCATCACTTGGATATTTCTCTCTTGGATTGAAATTTCAACCTCTTTGGGAAATTCACTATCTTGTTTTCTTGTCATTATGGATGCTACACTTGTCTATTGGTGGAATTTCTTGATAAAGTAAGGGTTTTGCATGCTATCTCTTGGATTAGGTAAGGAATTTATGCAATTTTGTGTTTTTGTTCTTAATTTCAAGATCATATTATCAAACCCTAGTAGGAGTATAAGGGCATACACCCTCCATCAAGGAAATTTTTGCTATTGTTATTGAAAGGGCTCAATGATTGCTACAAGGAGTAAGAGGGTTTACCCCCCTGTAGCAAAACCTTGCTAGGGTTTATTTTCTCCAGGGAGTAAAAGGGTTTACAGCCCTAGAAGAATAATAAACCCTAGCTTAACTTGGACTTCTAAGCTAGATGATTTGGAGATTTTGTGCTTTCTTTGGTTTTATAAGGGTTTAATTATTGAGAAAAAATTTGATTCTCCTTTTTGGCTAGGTTTTTGTCCAAGCAAGAGACTCCATTAACCCAACATATAAGACACTAATTGCATTGGAGATTGAATATTGTTGCATTGGTAAACGTGAAATTTAAGAGATTAAGTTGTTCAAGGTTGGATTTGATTTCTATATGCCATTGGCTATCTTTTCCCCCAAGGGCGTCTTGTTTTTCTAAGTGATTGTGCCTCTGTAACAAAAATTAAGCTACAACCAATAGGGATGCAGTAAACTCACTCTCTCATATTCTTTTTCACTTTTTCTACCGCTGAAAATTACTCGTGTGCTGTGATAAATGTTCTACTGATGATAAGCTATTGATTGGGTGGTTTACTTTTTAATTTTAGTGGCTAGAAATTCCTGTTGTAGCAAATTTTTTCTACAACCATAGGGATGTTACAAAACTCTGTTGATAAAACTCTTTAACGACCCTCTTTTTCTATCAATGTATTGTTTTAAACATTAGAAAATTATCTACCAATTGCAAGATTTATTTTCCAATATCATATACTTCATTTTGATGATTTAATTTGCAGTTGTTATAACTTCTTCATTTCTGATATTTATTTCTTTACTGCTGCAATTTTGGGACTACAAGGTTTCTTTATGATTCCCCACTTGTATTGAGGCTTATATCACCATATTTGGTTTTGTTTTGGTTTGTCTAACACTATTTTGTAGGTACACAACCTTCACAACCATTTTCCAACTCCAAATATTCTCTCCTCAAGCCTCAACTTCATCTTAGAACTTTACCTATAGGGGTGTTCTTATAGCCTCTTTCTTCCCCTTTGTGATCTGCCTTGGGTCACCTAGGAATCCTCCCTTGTGTTAGACTTGTCATTCACTAAAATGAGGGGGATATCTATTGAGGTGACAATGATAGGTGTCCCTAGTTGTGTCACACATTTGTTTCTTTTGTTGGGATTTTCCCAAACTACAACTTGTGCGATAACATTTTTGTCGCCATTGTTGGGTATGATTTTGAATCCTTTTTGATCCCATAACGACACTTGGAAATTATATCCCAAAGCCTTTACCCATAGCTTTCCTGGCGAATCCATTGAGGGAAGTTCCCTTTTTGAATTTTGATAAGCCTTCTACAAGGGTTTATTCGGTGACTACATATGGTCCGTACCTGAAAAAGGAAATATCCGAGTCCTCCACCCTTACCCACCCCTTGTGTGAAAAAGATGGTTCTAAATTCTTAGGTGGAAGGACTGTATGAACCATTAAATATGACACATATTCATCGACCACCCCATAAGATTCCAAGTGGTTTTAGAGAATGGCTTCCCACCTTTTCAGGTGAAGATTCCGTATTGGATCGACCTCATTTGGACACCTTTTCATACATTTTTTCCTCCTTTGCTTCACAAGACCAGTATGAGGATGTGTGGATGGAACTCTTCTCTTTATCTCTCACAGGGAAGTCCAAGGAGTGGTATGGAAATATCCCACCCAAACCGATTACCACTTGGGAATTTTTTCGAGATATATTCATAAAAATATTTATGGAAAATGAAGATTATATCTCCCTTTATGACCAACTTTATCATTTCAAAAGAGGACCAATTGCGGGCATTAGTGAATTTAACGAAAGGTTTAATACCCTTGTGAATNCTTAGTTTTAAATGGGGGGATTTAATGCACATGTTTGGGTGTTTATTTGATTAAATTTGGCTTACTTGGTGTGATACATGTGACTTGTGGATCGTTGGAGGGAATACTTGTCTGTCTTAGCAGGACCTTGCCCATTGGAAGACATTCATGAAGGAACAAATCCAATTGGACCTTCATAGGGGCTTGGAATCCCATTGGTTGGATGTAGCACCCCACTAATTGGGGCCTTGGAAGATGAACGTTGCACTTGAGAAGGTGACCATAGCACATGATGAAGACCCGAAGCCATGAAGAGAAGGTGAGTCACCTTCCTATTCCATTACACTCGTCTTGGAGAGTTTGAAGTCACACTTTGGGGAGAACATTTAGCCTTTTAGTGCATTTGGTGATGTTTTGGGCTTGCATCCCCACTCTATTGCTTGATTTGGGGATGTTGTGGCACTCATCTAGCTTGAAATCCTAGCCTTTGGAGGCTTTTCCATCACACATACCACCTTGGAGAAGGATTTTATAGGCTAACGTCCCATATTTATGTCATTTTTGGTCATTTGTAAGCCCGTGGACAAAAAAGCAAGACATCTTGTCAATTTAGCATTGTAACTTAGGTTTTAGACCTAAAATCATGGATTTAATTGTAAAGTGGACAAACTAGGGCTTGGTTTTCCTCATAGAAATATTGGGAAAGTCACTTCTCACAAATCATAACTCATCACTTGGATATTTCTCTCTTGGATTGAAATTTCAACCTCTTTGGGAAATTCACTATCTTGTTTTCTTGTCATTATGGATGCTACACTTGTCTATTGGTGGAATTTCTTGATAAAGTAAGGGTTTTGCATGCTATCTCTTGGATTAGGTAAGGAATTTATGCAATTTTGTGTTTTTGTTCTTAATTTCAAGATCATATTATCAAACCCTAGTAGGAGTATAAGGGCATACACCCTCCATCAAGGAAATTTTTGCTATTGTTATTGAAAGGGCTCAATGATTGCTACAAGGAGTAAGAGGGTTTACCCCCCTGTAGCAAAACCTTGCTAGGGTTTATTTTCTCCAGGGAGTAAAAGGGTTTACAGCCCTAGAAGAATAATAAACCCTAGCTTAACTTGGACTTCTAAGCTAGATGATTTGGAGATTTTGTGCTTTCTTTGGTTTTATAAGGGTTTAATTATTGAGAAAAAATTTGATTCTCCTTTTTGGCTAGGTTTTTGTCCAAGCAAGAGACTCCATTAACCCAACATATAAGACACTAATTGCATTGGAGATTGAATATTGTTGCATTGGTAAACGTGAAATTTAAGAGATTAAGTTGTTCAAGGTTGGATTTGATTTCTATATGCCATTGGCTATCTTTTCCCCCAAGGGCGTCTTGTTTTTCTAAGTGATTGTGCCTCTGTAACAAAAATTAAGCTACAACCAATAGGGATGCAGTAAACTCACTCTCTCATATTCTTTTTCACTTTTTCTACCGCTGAAAATTACTCGTGTGCTGTGATAAATGTTCTACTGATGATAAGCTATTGATTGGGTGGTTTACTTTTTAATTTTAGTGGCTAGAAATTCCTGTTGTAGCAAATTTTTTCTACAACCATAGGGATGTTACAAAACTCTGTTGATAAAACTCTTTAACGACCCTCTTTTTCTATCAATGTATTGTTTTAAACATTAGAAAATTATCTACCAATTGCAAGATTTATTTTCCAATATCATATACTTCATTTTGATGATTTAATTTGCAGTTGTTATAACTTCTTCATTTCTGATATTTATTTCTTTACTGCTGCAATTTTGGGACTACAAGGTTTCTTTATGATTCCCCACTTGTATTGAGGCTTATATCACCATATTTGGTTTTGTTTTGGTTTGTCTAACACTATTTTGTAGGTACACAACCTTCACAACCATTTTCCAACTCCAAATATTCTCTCCTCAAGCCTCAACTTCATCTTAGAACTTTACCTATAGGGGTGTTCTTATAGCCTCTTTCTTCCCCTTTGTGATCTGCCTTGGGTCACCTAGGAATCCTCCCTTGTGTTAGACTTGTCATTCACTAAAATGAGGGGGATATCTATTGAGGTGACAATGATAGGTGTCCCTAGTTGTGTCACACATTTGTTTCTTTTGTTGGGATTTTCCCAAACTACAACTTGTGCGATAACATTTTTGTCGCCATTGCCGGGGAGGATTTTGAATCCTTTTTGATCCCATAACGACACTTGGCAATTATATCCCAAATCCTTTACCCATATATTTCCTGGTGAATCCATTGAGGGAAGTTCCCTTTTTGAATTTTGATAAGCCTTCTACAAGGGTTTATTCGGCGACTACATATGGTCCGTACCTGAAAAAGGAAATATCTGAGTCCTCCACCCTTACCCACCCCTTGTGTGACAAAGATGGTTCAAAAGTCTTGGGTGGAAGGACTGTATGAACCATTAAATATGACACATATTCATGGACCACCCCATAAGATTCCAAGTGGTTTTAGAGAATGGCTTCCCACCTTTTCAGGTGAAGATTCCGTATTGGATCGACCTCATTTGGACACCTTTTCAGACATTTTTTCCTCCTTTGCTTCACAAGACTAGTATGAGGATGTGTGTATGGAACTCTTCTCTTTATCTCTCACAGGGAAGTCCAAGGAGTGGTATGGAAATATCCCACCCAAACCGATTACCACTTGGGAAATTTTTCGAGATATCTTCATAAAAATATTTATGGAAAATGAAGATTATATCTCCCTTTATGACCAACTTTATCATTTCAAAAGAGGACCAATTGAGGGCATTAGTGAATTTAACGATAGGTTTAATACCCTTGTGAATAGTTTCCCTCAAGAGTTCAAACCTATGAAAGATACCATCTATCGTTATTATATGCTGACTGTGAACAACCCATATGGTTTTCTATTAGGAGAAAACTGACCTTCTACTCTGATCAAAGGCCAAGAAAGAGCGTGTGAAATCGAAAAACACTTGATCTCTTCTTATCCTCAAAACACAGATTTCTTTGAAAAAATTGCACAAATAGATGGAATTGTTAACTTCATTCAAATTGTGCCACTGTATTAGACTTTCCATGTTACAAAAAAATATTTACAAATGGAAGAAAGAAGGGATGCCACTGAGGCTGCTGATCGTATGAAGAGTTTCATAAAAGATGAAAAAGGCCTGAATCTAGCTCCAAAAAAGTTGTCGTATCCCACGAGATGAACTTTATCTATTACGAAGGAAAGGCTGAACTTTGAGAAAACCCTTGTGACTAAAAAAGATAGAAAGGAAATGTTACAATATGCCAAGGAGGTTTTCTTTGAGTTCCATAAACGTGAGAAACCAATTGCTATTAATTTCAATCAAGGAGAGACCATTGTAAATGGAAAAGTTCTTGAAGATTTGCAAAGGAAGAAGCATCTCTCAATAATCATCCTGACTGGGCAATATGATGGAAATGTTTGAAATCACTTGTGTTTCCTTATCACATTGGTGATAAATAACTTATGTATCCACAATTGTATTTTGAAATCTGGGGCCTCGACAAAGGATATGACAATGGAATTTATGAAAAAACTTAGGTTGAAGATCACACAGATTTATGAGAATACTTGTAGTATCGAATCAAGGGTTGTTCCAGTCCATGGAATCATTATGGATTTGGAAGTGAGTCTGGAGTAGTTTTGGAACCTATCATTCCATATGGATGTTTCATTTATCGACATACCCGACTCATGGGGATTATTGTTGTCAAAAGAATGGGTCACCAAATTGGGAGGAAGTATTCACGTATATTTTTCTTATGTCACCATTCCAACCATGAATGGTGATCTATTTGTCTTTCATCCTAAATCCACTGTTACAGAACAAATCATAGATCAAAACATCCTATCACATCAGGTCCTTATTGTGGATGAATGAATTGACATCATCCGTCTCTTGTTAGACCCCATCTTCCAATATGAAGAAAAATGGATGGATGTTGGACTTTGGAATTCGGTGGGGCGCATTCGAGTTCAGGATCAGGTGCCAGGGTAGTTTTGATATCACCTGATAAAGAAGCTACCTTTTTCTCATACATGCTTGAATTTGATTACAATGTTAACATTGCTGAGCACGAGGCACTCATCTTAGGATTAAATATTACTATTGATATTAATATCAAATTCTTGCACGTAAGGGGAGATTATGATTTGATTGTTTCTCAAATCAAGAAATATTTTTCTGCCAAGAAATTGAGGTTGAAACAATATAAAAATTCTTTATGGTATGCCATAAAAAACTTTGATGACTTCTCAATTGAAGCCATTCTTAGAGAAATAAATTTCATGGCAGATGTCTTGGCCGTATCCGCTTCCACTTTACAACCTTGCAAAGATATTTCTCCTTACAAAGTGGAGGTCAACTTTATCCCCGACAATTTAGAACACTGACAAGTCTTTGATGATGAGTGTGATATTCTACGTATCCTCCAGGAAAAAAGTCGAGTTTTCAAAAACTCAGATAAACTTACTGGATGAGGAAACATACATTAAAGTTATATACTTTCCCAATTATTCTTTACCGAAAGGGATGGCGTCTTTGGAACAAATGTTTGATCGAAATGACATGTACAAAGGAATGCCGATGAATGACCTAGATGATGAGGTCATGGAATTTAGTATTGGAACCGACGCGTCCCCTAGGATAGTTAATCTTGTAATAGGGACAACCCTTGCTAAAAGGAAGGAATTACTTGCTCTCATTAGATAATTTAAAAATGTCTTTGCTTAGTCATAGGGAGAATTGAAATCTTATCGAGAATATATCATACAACATGCCATTACCCTCAAAGAGGGTGAAAAACCATTGAGGTAGAAACTAAGGCAAATCAACCTGAAGATCACGCCCCAGGTTCAGAAAGAATGGTAGAAGATGGTAGAAACAAGGATATTGAACCTATCATGTATTCGTCTTGGATGTCCAAATCTATAATTGTTTGGAAAATGACTGACAACATCAGATTGTGTGTTGATTTTAGAAACTTGAATCAGACATTGCATAAGGATAATTACCCATTACAAAACATGGAGATTATACTGCAAAGGGTCGCCAGAGTAGAGATGATGTCCATTATTGATGGTTTTTTAGGATACAACCAAGTTTTGGTTAAGAAATATGATCGAATTAAAAATTCTTTCACAACTCCATGGGGAACCTATAAGTAATTGAGGATGCCTTTTGGATTGACCAATGTTGGATCCACCTTCCAATGTGCTATGGACTATGATTTCAGGGATTTGAGTGGAAATCTTATATAAATATATCAAGATGATTTGATGACCATCTCCAAGAAAAAAAATCAACATATTTGATGCAAACCCCCATCACCTAGGGGACTGCCTGACTTCCTGATCTAAGGATATTTTATGCTAAGGAGCTGAATTAGCTTTCGGGTCCATGATGAGCCCTCAAAATAGTGTGTATCTTTCGAAAGAAACACACTAAAAACCCTCCGGAGGTCGAACCCACAGACAACCAAACTAATGTAAAGATATACAGTTCCCAACAAATCCTGATATCTACGACTGCTACAATTTTTGGGATTTTGGGCTTTGGGGATTCCACCCGTTCCAACACGCTATACTCTTGGTTTCAAAAATTCTCTAACTTGTGAAGGGAAATGATCAATGGTTGTCATTATATTGACAACCAATGACTACGATTGGCTCCAGAACTCCGAGCTTTGAGAGTTCTAACTGTTACAACTTACAACCCCTTTGAACATCAAACTGGTGGAGATTAGATCTGCTCTCCATGTGCCTCTCTTCGACCAACAATTGAGATCAACTCCGACCTTTAGGCCTTCAGGATTTCTCGACTCTACACCCAAGTTATTCCATAGTGCTAAGTCTCCGAACCACGAGATCCGGTGCCACATGTCCCCTGTCTGTCAATGGTTGGGATTCACTCCGATTTTTGAAACTTCGGGAGTCTTGTGTATTTTTGCAACCGCGCTCTAGTTCTTTCGGATAGACAGTATTCTGAACTACCTCTGATCTATGGACACATGTCTTCACAGATGAACGATCCACATTCCCTTCAGATCCTGAGACTTCGGGAAACTTGATTTCTTTGCGCCTAATTTTGGAAAGGCTCTGAACTCGCGAATTCCAAAGGACTTCAAGGGTTAAAACCCACGCACGTTTCCCAGATATGACGACTAAGAAATATTTTTCTCCTCCTCGAGAAAATGTCATCCACTCATCCTCCAAAACACAATAAATTACTCTCTCCAAGGAATTCTTGCTCGCTACTCCTTTTAAGCTTTACTACCCAAAATGAATCGAGCTCCTAGTGCACTCCTTGCACTTCTTTGAAACTTCAAAAATATATAGACTTAGACAATTTTTGAAAATCCTCCTGTGCACTGCTTACGCTCACTTTCCTTGTAAATTTTTCAACACTTGACTACGTTTTGGCCACGCACACACCTTAGACAGGTGTTTTTGAGCTTCTATAATCCACTGAGTATCTGTGCAATCCTTGCACTTTCTCAATGAAACTTCACACTCTTTCTTCTGAACAAACAAGTCCGAAGACTCCACCCTCACACTCCTTGCCCCAGAGTTTCAGAAGAGAAACAATTGAAAATTAAAGAACATCAATAGTTCATTTCTCTAACCAAGAAACACACACACATGCATAAAAACACATAAAACAAGAAGTATAACATTACCCAATGAACTCAGAGATAAACAACACTAGACATTTGAAAGCAAATATCTCTTGTTATATCCATTTAGAAAATATATACATGAGTTCTTACAATGCTTAGCTTCTTCTCTCCAACTTTCTTCAACAACAACAAATAAATTTCAGCAACAACAATTAACAATTCTCAACAACCTCATTTGGGCATAGGTTACATATATTTATACATTTAGAGGCTTCTCGAGGCTTCCCTTCAACCTACCTTAATGCTATCCTATCATAATTAAGACATTATCCTAGTTAGCCTTATTACAATAAATGGAGTTTACACTCAGATACGAGTTGATGCTCAATATATGTACAATCCTATCTGCATTAAAGAAAATACAATCTCCTGGATTGTTTACAATAACTCTAGCCTCAAAACATTAAAAAGGTATTTAATTACAATGATTTTCAAAATACTAAGATTATGCGCTCTCCTTGGGATCCAAAACCAATTTGAAATGTGCACACTGGATGTTGAGCTGTCCTCCACTTGTCTTCTTTGAATGCCGATGGTGGTTCTCCTGCATCATACTCCTCAGGAAAAAAATATTCACAGACTCTTGTCCATGAGCTCCTCCATTGTCTTTCCATGCTTCTGGATATCAATCTCAATAATCCAACTGGCATCCTTTTCTATATGATCTTTCCACTTAATCAAATACTCAAAATAAATTTTCCTCTTGGTCTTCTTAGCAATTATTTAGTCTAGAATCTTCTTTGCTATGGGCATCTTTTGCTTCCACTGAATCTCCTCCTGATCATATTTCCCTTTTGTATCATCCATCAGGTAAGGGTATAGGTCTGCTACATTGAATATTGACGATATTCCAATGTCTTCTGGCAATTCAATCTCATAAGCATTCACAACAAACTTTATGAGGATACTACATTGTCCTATATTCTTCATATTCAACTTGTTATATCTCCCTTTCAGAAATCTCTCTTTCCTCAGGTATGCTAAGACCTGATATCCAACTTCGAAATTTACCTCTCTTCTTTTCTGTTCTAATCCGTTCTTATATTTCTAGATGCTATCTTGTAGCTGTCCCTTGATCCGATCATGCAAATTTTGCATCTCAGCAACAAATTCTTCTGCTCCTGCACTTCAGAACTCATCTCGCCCAAAATATTGCAACTCTGAAATTCCTCTTGGATGCATTTCATATACTATCTGGAATGGGGTTTTTCGAGTACTCCTATTCAATGAGTCATTATATGTAAACTTTGCTTGGGGCAGAATTTGATTCCACTGACTGTGATGTTCAGTGAACAAACTCCTCAACACATTCCCTAAGCTTCGATTTACCACCTCAGTCTGTCCGTCTATTTGAGAAAGAAAAACTTTTCCCCATCTTCCTCCACAAAGTCCTCCAAAAGTGTCCCACATGTTTGGTATCTCTATCTGAGACTATACTTTTGGGAAACCCATGTAATCTCATGATCTCGATGAAAAAAAAACTTGCTATGTGAGTAGCATCACTAGTTTTGTGACATGGTATGAAATGTGCTATTTTTGAAAATCTGTCAACTACTACAAAGATAGAATCACTCCCCCTCTGGGTTATTGGAAATCCCAGAACAAAATCCATGCTTATAGCATCCCATGACCTGTCTGGTATAGGAAATGGCTGATACAATCCAATGTTATGTTTCTTTTCTTTAGCATACTGGTAAATTCTAAATCTGTCTATGAATTTCTTCACATCAGATCTCATACCTGGCCAATGGCATGAAGAACTTAGCTGCACATATGTTTTGTCATGGACAAAATGTCCAGCCAATCCTCCACTATGATTTTCCTTTAGCAAGTTACCCCTCATTGAGCACTTCAGAATACACAATTGACCTCCCTTGAACAACAATCCATCTTGGATTAGATACTCCATCCACTGATTTATGTCCCTTATAAAAGGGTTCTCACATTCTTCATAATCTTCCTTAAAATTTGGATCTTCTTGATACATTTCATTGAGGTGTTAAAATCCTAAGGTATCCACTTGGAATTCTTGGAAGATCAAACATCTCCTGCTCAAAGCATCTGCAAATTTTTTAGCGCTTCCACTAATATGATTAATAACAAAAGTAAAATTCTGCATGAATTCTACCCATTTGGCATGTCTCTGGTTCAACTTCTCTTGTCTGGTTATGAACTGTAAAGCCTGATTGTTCGTATACAAAACAAACTCCTTCGGGATAAGATAATGTCTGCACTTTTTCAAGAATTGGATTAAAGCATAAAATTCCTTATCATATGTGGAATAATTCTTCTTAACATCATTCAACTTCTCACTGAAATAAGCAACATGCTTATTGTCTTAACTTAAAACTTCGCCAATGGCTACTCCACTAACATCATATTTAACTTGAATTGTCTTCTTGAAATCTGACTGAACTAAAATAGGTTGTTCTATTATCTTTTCTTTTAACACCCTAAATCCTTTCTCAACCTCTTCTATCCAATTAAAAGACTTGTGTTCCTTCTTTATGGGTGCATAAATATTGCTGAAATTCCTAATGAATTTCTTATAAAAACTCGCCAACCCATGAAAACTACTTACTTCTAACACACTTCTTGGAGAAGGCCATTCTCTTATTTCCATCACCTTTTTATGGATCCATATTCAAATCATTTGAAGAGATAAAAAATCCCAAATATACAAGTTCTATTTTCATGAAAGAAGATTTCTTCAAATTCACTAACAACTTCTCCTGCTGCAATCTCCTCATCACCATCTTCAAGTGTTTGAGATGCTCCTGTTCAGTCTTACTGAAAACTAGAATATCATCCAAATACACAATCACAAACTTACCAATAAAATCTTTGAGTACTTCATTCATTAACCTCATAAATGTACTTGGGGCATTGGTTAAGCCAAATGGCATAACTAGCCACTCATACAATCCTTCATTTGTTTTGAATGTTGTCTTCTATTCATCTCCTTATCTCATCTTGATTTGATTATAACCACTCTTCAAGTCTATATTGGAAAAATAACTAGCCCCACTCATGCAATCCATCAAATCATCCATTCTAGGTAAAGGAAATCTATACATGATAGTTATCTTATTAATGGCTCTAGAATATGTGCACATTCTCCAACCTCCATCTTTCTTTGGACTCAACATAGTTGGTACTGCACATGGGCTTAAACTTTCCCTGATCAAACCTTTATCCAACAACTCTTGAACTTGATTCTAGACCTCTTCATTCTCTTGAGGTGTCAACCTGTATGCTTCTTTGTTTGGAAAAATTTCTCCTGGAATAAGGTTGATATGGTGACTAGTACTCTTGATGGGAGGTGAAGAGTGAGGTAACTCATCCACCACAATATCAACAAACTCATCCAATAAATATTGAATCTCCACATGCAAATCATCAATAGAAGTGCTTGTGAGAATGATTCTTGTCTTACCTACAACAATGAACTACATTTCCTATTCTTTCTTGACTTCTTTCAAGAGTTCCTTCCCACTCATGAGAAGTATACTAGGAATAGA
>JZKD02S0056296.1:14476-25806 GCA_000966675.3 Picea glauca | reverse complement strand
GAAAATTTGAATTTAAAAATTACAAAACATAAATATTTGTGTCTCATATGTGTTGATGATTCATCTATGATCTTGTTGTTTCTGTTGCTATATTTTAGTCAACAATTTTTAGTGTAAAATTGTTCGGTGATAATAACTTGGGTTTGTTGTTGGCTCACTAGGAAGAAATTTTAAAATCGGAAAATTAGTCACATAGAGTCACATGTGAAAATTGACATGGAATCAAAGCTAAGACTTTTAAGAGAAGGGGATCATCTTGAGACACATTTTTCCACAACACTGTAAGATTGTTGTTCTTGTTCTCAGTAGGTCACCATGGAGACTTGGTTGGTGGATAGTGGAGCTTCGCATCATATGACAAGATCACATAAATCACTCACCATTTCGACAAAGGATAACTCATGATTGCAAGTGGAACTTGGTGATAATGCCAGGTATGCAGTCAAGGGAGTTGGCACAAATTCATTTCAACTAAAGTCTGGAAAGCCTATCAAGATGAGTGAAGTGTTATATGTATCGAGACTGAAGAAGAACCTACTCTCTATATTTTCCATGGAGGAAAAAGGGTATGCAGTGGAATTTGTATATGGGAAGGTTCTCGCTTGGCCAAAAGGATTGAGTCTTGACTCAACAAAAGTCATTGGTACTCATGATGGAGGCCTTTACAGGTTGACTGGTCAAACAACTTAGGCCCTAGTACATGACAATGATAACTTATGCAAGCTTTGGCACATGATATTGGGATGCTTACATCACAAGACATTGCCAGTATTAAAGAATACACAGTTAGTACATGTCTTCCATAGTTTGTAACTAAACACCTAGGAGTATATAGAGGTTGTGCACTAGGCAAGAATGGAAAGGCTGCTTTTCCAAATAGTGACAGTAGGTTGAAGGAGGTCCTGAACCTGGTACATTCAGATGTGTGTGGACTGATGTCAATTCCATCTGTGAGTGGTTGATGGTATTATGTGACCTTTATTGATGATTATTCCAGAAGGAAATGGATTTTATTCATGAAGACAAAGGATGAAGTCTTCAGTCGACTGAAGGAGTTCAAATCTCTATTGGAGAATCAAATAGGAAAGATGATATAGTTTTGAGATCAGAAATCGAGGGTGAGTGAGTATACCTCCAATGAGTTCAATAAATTATGTAAGGAAGCATGGATTAAGAGGGAGATGATAGTGCCTTTCAACCCATAAAAGAATGGGGTTGTAGAGAGGAAGAACAAGACCATAGTTGAGGTTGCCAAGGAAATGTTACATGACTAGGATCTACCCATGATGCTTTGGGTAGAAGCATGAAACACTGCAATTTATGTTCAAAATATGAGTCCTCATAGGATATTGGAGGACAACACTCCTGAGGAGGCATTCATAGGAGTGAAATTGGAGTTAGGAAATTTGAGGATATTCAGTTGTCCAATCTACATCCATGTTCCTAAGGAGAAGAGAATGAAGTTGGAACCTTTCAGAAGAAAGGGCATGTTTGTGGGATACAAAGAAACTTTGAAAGCCTAACACATCTACATTCTAGGAAAATGATATGTTGTGGTAGTTGGGATGTCAATTTTGAGGAGGACTTGGCTTTACTAAGGTCCCATGAGATCATAGCAAGTGTTGAGGAATAAGAGGCCCCAAAGGTTGAGGAGAGTACATTTCCATCCAATACATAGGAGTAGCCCTTAGATCATGAGGAGGAGTTAGAGGATTTTGTGGATCTAGTGGATCCTCCTAGTGATGAGGACATGAGACCTAGATGGCTTCAAGAGACCTTGAAGGATGTCGAGGGACATGTAGCCCCCAGAGGCACCTTCAGGGAGGGAAGACCTCTACACATATTTTCTAGCTATATGGCTCTTATGAGTAACATCATTGATTTCGTGCCTTTCAGTTTTCTGGAGGTAGTAGGCCAACAGGTTTGGAAGGATGTCGTTATGGAGGAGTATCAGTCCATCATGAAAAAACATGTTTGGGACATAGTTCTGAGACTAGAAAATATTTTTGTGGTAACATCCAAGTGGATCTATAATATCAAGCATACTACAAATGGTAGTATCGAGAAGTATAAAGAAATATTCGTAGCTCGAGGGTTCTCCCATAAAGAGGGAGTGGATTACGAGGAGACTTTCACTCCATTTTCTAGGTGCACTTCTATTAGGTTTGTTATCTCTCTTACTTAGGTTATGGGGTGGAAGATACATTAGATGGATGTGAAGACAATGTTCCTCAATGGTGTGATTTAAGAGGAAGTGTACATAGAGAAACCTCAAGGCTTTGAGATACATGGGAGAAAATACCATGTGTGTAGGTTAAAGAAGGATTTGTATGGACTCAAGCAAGAAACTAGGGCATGGTACTCAAGGATTGATGGGCATATGTAGATATTTGGCTTCACCAAGAGTGACACAGACCCCAACCTATATCTCCTACAGGTTGGTAATGATCCTCTCATATCAATGTTATATGTCGATGATTTGTTTCTCAAAGGAGGTGAGAATCTCATTACGAGGTGCAAGAAGGAACTGGATTCAAAGTTCGAGATGAAGGACATTGGTTTGATGTATTTCTTCCTGGGATTAGAGATGTGGAAACATCCAGGCAAGATCTTGCTTGAACATGGGAACAATTGATATACTAAAGAGATTCAAGATGATGGATTGTAAGTCCATGAATACACCTATGAACACCAATTTTAGAATGATAGGGGATTTAGATTTATACTTGGTGGATCCCAAAATGTATAGGAAGTTGATTGGTTTGTTGATGTACCTAGTTAACGCCAGGCCAAATATTTGTTTTGTTGTCAGCACCTTGAGTCAGTGCATGGTTGGGCCAAGACAGGTGCATTGTGTAGCAAAAAAGCATGTGTTCAGGTACCTGTTGGGGTCCTATAATTATAGGTAACCCGATTCTTCAGTTTTGATTTGGCATCACCCCCGTGATGAAGACATCTGGCTTGCTGGACTCGGTTGATTTTGTTTTCCCCTCCATTTGTTTCGCCTGATCCTTCATCACCCTACCTCATCCTTTGTCACGTTGCTACGCCCTTCATTCCCTCATCCTTCACTTCTTCTCCCCTTTTCCATCTTCATCCCTACATTTGTAATAAACCACCTTAGGATAAAAGCATTAGGTTAGTAGTTAGATTAGATTTGTTAATAATAAATTAATTATTAATTAATTAATTAATAATTAATAACTAAGTTAGTTTGTGTAAGTTAATACTTAGGTTAGTTTATTAAGTTAAGACATCAAACTATTAAACATATAAATTAAAAAACACAAAACATAAATTAAATAAAACAAATGTTAAAATAAAAACATTTAACAATCATAAAAAACATATATTAAAATGAAACAATATAAAACATATATTAAAATATTAAATAAAAAACATATAATATAACAAAAACAAAACGAATAAAACAAAAAACAAAAAGTAATAACAAAACATAAAAAAAATAAATTACAATTTTACATTTATCCTAAGTTTTCTACCCACTCACGCATACATATCGGACCCCCCCCTCCCTCACGTCACATCACCTCAAGGGGGGTCCGATAAGTGGTATTGGGAGGGACACTTGTCATCTCCTATTGAAATCAGACCCCCCCCTCCCAATACCACTTACCACCTTGGGGGGGTTCGATATACCTCTTACCTCTCCAAAACCGTCCTCCCCCAATTTCTCAAAACCACCCATTTTTTACTAGTTTGACCAGTCGTCTTCCGAAGAAGATTCCGGGCAAATGGGAATGAATTTTAAAAATCCGAGATATGTTTTTGTTAAGCATGGGATGAATAAAAAAAACTTCTTCCATAGTTTTCACAGGTGCCACCATTTGGGAGAATATAAGCTATCTTTCAGCCTCATTTTTCAGAATTTCGGTTTTTTCTATTTCAATACTAATTTTGCAGGAGATGTTTCGACGATATGGAGACGAAATTGGAGAAACCAAAGGAGGTTTTTGATCCAGAAAAAATCATATACAATAACCTCCTACATTTTTTTCACAGGTGTCACCGTTGAGGAGAAATAAATTTCTGAGTTGACCCCTTTTTTTAGTAGATTCGGCCCAATTTTCAGTTCAGATCTTTTTGGGATTGACTTGCTATTTTTGGCCCAGAGGATCGAATTCGATCTCCTGAGCCTAAGGATTGTATTTTTATTTATATCTATGTTTTTAATAGAGTAAGGGTGGTTGAATGCGACCGTAAAATGAGCATTCATTGTTGTAATCAACTCACAGAGCCATATTCCATCAATACAATATTACAGTTACATGATTCCTGTGTCATTATGCTGGTGAAGTTTTCTTCTATGTAATTATGTTTTTTGTTTTTTCATATTTATTTATTTCTCTATTGTTTTAAAGATATTCAGGCTCAAGATTTTTTTAAAGACACCTTGTTCCCAGTTTAAAGCAATATCAATGTTTTCTGCTTGAAGGTCATTCCCAGGATTCTTAAATGCCCTGTTATGGTTTGATTCCATCCATTTTTCATCTTGACCATTTACCAAACTTTAAAGGATCCAACACATTTCCTACCTTGCCCTGTAATATCCCCTGTAGACTCTTCTTTGATTGGATTAAATCTCTTTGACCCCATTTCCCAATGGCCCTTTTCTCCTGCTCTAACCAAACCAATTAAAAATTCCAAACAATGAACCCATTAGCTAGCCTAATATCTATTCAAACCAATTTATATCAAACAGAGAGATCCCTCTGTGAGTCTCGGAGGGATATATCCAAGACTCGAAGTGGTTTTGATGTTACCTTTGTGTCTGCCTCCATAGCCTTGGGCAAATTACAAAGTGATAACAGAATGGTGACCGTACTGGGGAGCTTTCTCCAAAAGTGCACTTCAAGTTCCAGATCTGATCATTGATGGGAGACAGTGACCAGACACAATAAAGGATGAAATATTTCACCTGGTGACTCCAATCAGCTCCAGAGAGTGCCAACTCAAAGAATCCACTGGAGGAAGAACCTAAAGCATGGCCAATCAATCTGGAAAGAGAAGGTATTCAAGCTCAAATTGTATTCAATACATTTTTGGTTTTCTATGTAATTATGTCCTATCTTTTTCCAATCAGAATCAAGAGTATATTGCTGAATTTTATATTGATCATCTTCTAATTGATGAGCCTCAAGAGATTAAGCCCCAAGTTGTAAATCATGTACATACTCATACACCTATGTGCATCCCAGATGCACTTGTAGAAAGCCCAGTGAAACATGAGACTCATGCTTTATCTCTTGCTATTGTTGAAATTCCAATTAGCTATAAGTCCCCTACTTTACCTCCTATACCTGTAAAATTCAAAGACATATATAAGCCTCTAGATTTTCCTCCTATTCTCCATGACCTCCCTATCAATTACATTAATAATTTTCCCAAGTTTGATGGAGAAAATGGGAAGATCACTGCTAAAAAGCATATCCAAAGTCTTGAGGATTTTCTTGATCTGTTTGAGGTGGAAGATGATGATGTCTGCATTAGAATGCTTACCCTATCATTGCAAGGTAAAGTCAAAGATTGGTTTAAGAATATTCCAACTGCAAGCATTAGCAATTTCCATCAATTTGTGAAAATTTTCCTAGATAGATGGGTGATCATGAGAAATGTCTTTCTCATCCTAGAAGAATATGACCATTTGAAAAGACAGCCAGGGGAGATAGTACATCAGTTTTCAACTAGGTTCAATAAGGTGTACCCTGCAATGCCTGCTGATATAAGGCCACCCCCAGGATCAACTCACTTGCATTACCTAGATGCCTTTGATCCTGAGATGACATTCCAATTAAGAGAAAGGAACACTGCAACACTTGAAGAAATGAAAAAGATTGTCGTTGATGTGGAAGCTAACTTGCTGAACAGAAAGGCAAAGTTAAAGGCAGAAGAGAAAGATAGAATAGAAAAGGAACGGATGACATCTTCAGAAGTGAAGATACATGTCCTAACCAACACTATAAAAGAGATGATGCAGGAAATTAGCAGGAAAGAGGAACTTGTTCAAAGACCTCATATCCCACTAGTTCCAGAAACGCCAAAGGCCAATATTCCCAAAAAGTCTGCAGCTCAACTGTGGTATCAGGGATTGAATAATGATAGTTTCATGTATTCAATTCATAACACAGTCAAAGATGAAACTCCAACGCAGCTTGTTGAAGATCCATCAGTTGAAATGATGTGCATGTTTGATGACATTTCATTCACGGATGATTTACCCAAGCACGATCAATATGATGAGGATGATATCAAGATGGATTTTCCAGAGAAATTAACAGGATATTGTTGGGAGGAAGAATATCATTTGCAATCCCAACAAGACAATCTATATATGCATAGCAAGTATGATAACAATGATCAAAGTGCAAAAAATCTCAGAGTAAGTGGAAACACTCTACCCTTATGTTTCTCATCTTTTCAATTTCTGAAAAGAAACTCTAGGAAAGTTGTAAATAGTGAAGACAAAAAAATTTCCGAGTACTCAGTAAAGGATGTCATTGATGACATGGGATCTGTTTTAGACCCAAAATCAAAGTCACTAATTTCTCTTGATTTTCAAAGTCCAAATGAAATTCCAGATCTCAAAACAAGATTTGAATTAGTGGAAAGTAATTATGTACCATTAGATTATAATTCATTTCAAATTTTTAAAGAGACTCTTGAACAAATGTTGAAGGATAAACACATAGAAAGTCATGAAATATCACTTGAATCAATGCAACAATCTTGTCAGTCTTTTTAGGATCCAATAGCTGATCGGTTGGATGACCTGTGTTGTCAAAATCATTCTTCATTCGCTATTCATGAGATGAAAAGATGTTATGATCTTGACATGGTCAGGCAATCAGCTTCACAATCTAGTTCATCAACAGTCTTACTGCTAAACCTATCAGAAAATTTGCAGCCATATTAGCCATTGCATGAGGATGCAAATAACATAGATACAGTGCCAGATCATGTTGTTGACTTGGATAAATTTAAAAATCAAGGAACAGGTCAGTTCTACCTTGATCCTATAGTCACCTATATGGATAAATTTTTCACTGCAGAGCCCCAATCTATGTCTGGGATTACTTTTGTTCTTCAGGATTGTCGAGGTCTCTGTTGTATAGATCATATTGGAAATCAATCATTAACTCCTTTGCAGGCTCTAGTTCTGATGCTTATTGAAAACAGTGAAAAAACAAATTTATTGGATCGGCTGTTGGATTGGACTCATTGGAATTTTTCCATTACCCAATTGAGAAGTGATTGTAGTAGAGGATAGGAGAGTGTGAATAAGCTCAACATTATGAGTATCTCTTTTTCAACAGTGTTCATTTTGATTTGGTTTCAGTTGAAAGATCAAAACAGGTACAGGTTGCAGAATAAGATTTTGGGATCAACCTAATGAATAAAGCACCGATCTGCATGTTCAGAGTTTAGTGGTTCTTGACACCTCCCGAAAGAGATGCCATCCCTAGGTGGAGCCTATGTCGGGGTCCTATAATTATAGGTAACCTTATTCTTCATTTTCTATTTGGCATCACCCCCATGATGAAGACATTTGGCTTGTTGGACTCGGTTGATTTCGTTTTCCCCTCCATCTGTTTCGCCCGATCCTTCATCACCCTACCCGATCCTTTGTCACCTTGTTGCGCCCTTTATTCCCTCATCCTTCAGTTCTTCTTCCCTTGGCCATCTTCGCCCCTACATTTTTAATAAACCTCCTTAAGATAAAAACATTAGGTTAGTAGTTAGATTAGATTTGTTAATAATTAATTAATTAATAATTAATAACTAAGTTAGTTTGTGTAAGTTAATACTTAGGTTAGTTTATTAAGTTAATACATTAAACTAATAAATTAAACTATTAAACATATAAATTAAAAAACACAAAACATAAATTAAATAAAACAAATGTTAAAATAAAAACATTTAACAATCATAAAAAACATATATTGAAATGAAACAATATANCTTGTAGAAAGCCCAGTGAAACATGAGACTCATGCTTTATCTCTTGCTATTGTTGAAATTCCAATTAGCTATAAGTCCCCTACTTTACCTCCTATACCTGTAAAATTCAAAGACAGATATAAGCCTCTAGATTTGCCTCCTATTCTCCATGACCTCCCTATCAATTACATTAATAATTTGCCCAAGTTTGATGGAGAAAATGGGAAGATCACTGCTAAAAAGCATATCCAAAGTCTTGAGGATTTTCTTGATCTGTTTGAGGTGGAAGATGATGATGTTTGCATTAGAATGCTTACCCTATCATTGCAAGGTAAAGTCAAAGATTGGTTTAAGAATCTTCCAACTGCAAGCATTAGCAATTTCCATCAATTTGTGCAAATTTTCCTAGATAGATGGGTGATCATGAGAAATGTCTTTCTCATCCTAGAAGAATATGACCATTTGAAAAGACAGCCAGGGGAGATAGTACATCAGTTTTCAGCCAGGTTCAATAAGGTGTACCCTGCAATGCCTGCTGATATAAGGCCACCCCTAGGATCAGCTCACTTGCATTACCCAGATACCTTTGATCTTGAGATGACATTCCAATTAAGAGAAAGGAACACTGCAACACTTGAAGAAATGAAAAAGATTGTCGTTGATGTGGAAGCTAACTTGCTGAACAGAAAGGAAAAGTTAAAGGAAAAAGAGAAAGATAGAATAGAAAAGGAACGGATGACATCTTCAGAAGTGAAGATACATGTCCTAACCAACACTATAAAAGAGATGATGTAGGAAATTAGCAGGAAAGAGGAACTTGTTCAAAGACCTCATATCCCACTAGTTCCAGAAACGCCAAAGGTCAATATTCCCAAAAAGTCTGCAGCTCAACTGTGGTATCAGGGACTGAATAATGATAGTTTCATGTATTCAATTCATAACACAGTCAAAGATGAAACTCCAACGTAGCTTGTTGAAGAGCCATCAGTTGAAATGATGTGCATGTTTGATGACATTTCATTCATGGATGATTTACCCAAGCATGATCAATATGATGAGGATGATATCAAGATGGATTTTCCAGAGAAATTAACAGGATATTGTTGGGAGGAAGAAGATCATTTGCAATCCCAACAAGACAATCTATATATGCATAGAAAGTATGATAACAATGATCAAAGTGCAGAAAATCTCAGAGTAAGTGGAAACACTCTACCCTTATGTTTCTCATCTTTTCAATTTCTGAAAAGAAACTCTAGGAAAGTTGTAAATAGTGAAGACAAAAAAATTTCTGAGTAGTCAGTAAAGGATGTCATTGATGACATAGGATCTGTTTTAGACCCAAAATCAGAGTCACTAATTTCTCTTGATTTTCAAAGTCCAGATGAAATTCTAGAGCTCAAAACAAGATTTGAATTAGTGGAAAGTAATTATGTACCATTAGATTATAATTCATTTCAAATTTTTAAGGAGACTCTTGAACAAATGTTGAAGGATAAACACATAGAAAGTCATGAAATATCACTTGAATCAATGCAACAATCTTGTCAGTCTTTTTAGGATCCAATAGCTGATCGGTTGGATGACCTGTGTTGTCAAAATCATTCTTCATTCGCTATTCATGAGATGAAAAGATGTTATGATCTTGACATGGTCAGGCAATCAGCTTCACAATCTAGTTCATCAACAGTCTTACTGCTAAACCTATCAGAAAATTTGCAGCCATATTAGCCATTGCATGAGGATGCAAATAACATAGATACAGTGCCAGATCATGTTGTTGACTTGGATAAATTTAAAAATCAAGGAACAGGTCAGTTCTACCTTGATCCTATAGTCACCTATATGGATAAATTTTTCACTGCAGAGCCCCAATCTATGTCTGGGATTACTTTTGTTCTTCAGGATTGTCGAGGTCTCTGTTGTATAGATCATATTGGAAATCAATCATTAACTCCTTTGCAGGCTCTAGTTCTGATGCTTATTGAAAACAGTGAAAAAACAAATTTATTGGATCGGCTGTTGGATTGGACTCATTGGAATTTTTCCATTACCCAATTGAGAAGTGATTGTAGTAGAGGATAGGAGAGTGTGAATAAGCTCAACATTATGAGTATCTCTTTTTCAACAGTGTTCATTTTGATTTGGTTTCAGTTGAAAGATCAAAACAGGTACAGGTTGCAGAATAAGATTTTGGGATCAACCTAATGAATAAAGCACCGATCTGCATGTTCAGAGTTTAGTGGTTCTTGACACCTCCCGAAAGAGATGCCATCCCTAGGTGGAGCCTATGTCGGGGTCCTATAATTATAGGTAACCTTATTCTTCATTTTCTATTTGGCATCACCCCCATGATGAAGACATTTGGCTTGTTGGACTCGGTTGATTTCGTTTTCCCCTCCATCTGTTTCGCCCGATCCTTCATCACCCTACCCGATCCTTTGTCACCTTGTTGCGCCCTTTATTCCCTCATCCTTCAGTTCTTCTTCCCTTGGCCATCTTCGCCCCTACATTTTTAATAAACCTCCTTAAGATAAAAACATTAGGTTAGTAGTTAGATTAGATTTGTTAATAATTAATTAATTAATAATTAATAACTAAGTTAGTTTGTGTAAGTTAATACTTAGGTTAGTTTATTAAGTTAATACATTAAACTAATAAATTAAACTATTAAACATATAAATTAAAAAACACAAAACATAAATTAAATAAAACAAATGTTAAAATAAAAACATTTAACAATCATAAAAAACATATATTGAAATGAAACAATATANCCATGATGAAGACATTTGGCTTGTTGGACTCGGTTGATTTCGTTTTCCCCTCCATCTGTTTTGCCCGATCCTTCATCACCCTACCCGATCCTTTGTCACCTTGTTGCGCCCTTTATTCCCTCATCCTTCAGTTCTTCTTCCCTTGGCCATCTTCACCCCTACATTTTTAATAAACCACCTTAGGATAAAAACATTAGGTTAGTAGTTAGATTAGATTTGTTAATAATTAATTAATTAATAATTAATAACTAAGTTAGTTTTTGTAGGTTAATACTTAGGTTAGTTTATTAAGTTAATACATTAAACTAATTAATTAAACTATTAAACATATAAATTAAAAAACACAAAACACAAATTAAATAAAACAAATGTTAAAATAAAAACATTTAACAATCATAAAAAACATATATTAAAATGAAACAATATAAAACATATATAAAAACATGTATTAAAATATTAAATAAAAACATATAATATAACAAAAACAAAAGGAATAAAACAAAATACAAAAAGTAATAACAAAACATAAAAAACAAAAATTACAATTTTACATTTATCCTAAGTTTTCTACCCACTCACACATACATATCGGAC
>JZKD02S0056295.1:342016-369900 GCA_000966675.3 Picea glauca | reverse complement strand
TTCGAGGAGCAATGGTCTTGATGAGGGGAGTTCGGTTTGGAACTCTGTATAAGCTGCTAGGAAGCACTATTAGTGATGGGTGTAATAGCTCCATTGTTCCTGATATTGAAGTTGATGAAGAAAGAACTCCTACAGTCTCTAGAGAAAAAGGTTATGTTGTGGCATCAAAGACTGGGGAATATCGGAGAGAAGGGTCTTCGATTACTACACAGTAAAGGTATGGTTGAAGGTATGTCTAATTTCTCTCTGGATTTTGATTTCTGTGAACATTGTCTATATGGGAAGCAAAATCGGGTGAGATTCCCCTCTGGTGCAACAAGGGCAGAAGGAATTTTACAGCTAGTTCACAGTGATGTTTTTGGACCTGTGTCAGTCCCATCATTGGGAAAATCTATGTACTATGTCTCATTTATAGATGACTTCTCAAGGAAAACTTGGATATATTTTCTCAGGAAGAAATCTGAAGTCTTTGACAGGCTTAAAGAGTTTAAGGCTCTTGTTGAGAATCAAACAGAGAAACAAATTAAGGTGTTGAGGACATATAACGATGGAGAGTTTTGCGGGAATGAATTTGAAGAATTCTGTAAGAAGTGCAGTATAGAAAGGAAGAAGACTACTCCATATACACATCAGTAGAATGGAGTTGCGGATAGGATGAACAGGACATGGATGGAAAAATAAAGGTGCATGCTCAGTGGTGTCGGGATAAGGCAAGAATTCTGGGCAGAGACAGTGGGTACTGCATGTTATCTGGTCAACAGATCACCCTCATTAGCGTTGGGTGACAAGACTCCACAAGAGGTATAGACTGGTAAGGAACCTTCTCTCACACATATTAAGGTATTTGGCTGCGATGCATATTTTCATGTTCCAAAGAAAAACATAAGTAAGCTGGATAAGAAGGCTGAAAAATGTATCTTTATTGGATATAAATATGGTCTCAAAGGTTATAATATTTGGAACCCAGAAACTAAGAAGGTAGTGTATAGCCGAGATGTGGTATTTAGAGAAATGAAAGATGTTGTTAAACAGGAAGTCCTACCAAGTAAGGAAGAACTGGAGAAGATAGAGTTTGATTTAAAGGATGATGAAGCAAACTCTATAGAAGAACATGGATTAGAAGAAGAAGATCCTCATACTTCGGTATTGAGGAGATCCGATCGAGAAAGAAGGCTACTAGAAAGGTATAGTCCATCTGATTTTCGTTCAAATTTTTCTTTGTCTATTACTGATGATGATCCTAGAACTGTCAGGGAGGCAGTGGATTCAAAGGATGGAAATCTCTAGAAAAGGGCCATGGAAGAAGAAATGGAATCTTTGGATAAGAATGAGGCTTGGGATCTAGTGGAGTTTCCAACTGGAAGAAATCCTATTGGCAGAAAATGGGTATTTAAAAAGAAGATGAATGCAGAAGGAAAAGTGGAGAAATACAAATCTCGATTAGTAGCAAAGGGTTATCCCCAGGTTGAGGGAATTGATTTTGGTGAGATTTTTTCTCTTGTTTCCAAGTTAACCTCTATAAGATTTGTGTTATCTGTTGTTGCTGCATTTGATTTTGAAATAGAGCAGATGGATGTGAAGACAACATTCTTGCATGGGGATCCGGAAGAATAAATCTTTATGAAGCAACCAGAAGGCTATGTTGTGAAAGGAAAGAAGGAGCTGGTATGCAAGGTGAAAAAGTCCCTGTATGGTTTAAAACAATCACTAAGGATGTGGTATCAAAAATTTGATACTTATATGCTAGGACTTGGCTTCACAAGAAGCAAAGAGGATCACTGTGTGTATTCTAAATTAATTGGTGATCATTTGATTTATTTGGTCTTGTATGTGGATGACATGTTGTTGATAGGAAACAACAAGGAGATTATCCAGGATGTGAAAAATCAGTTGTCCTATAAATTTGACATGAAGGATCTTGGTGCTTCAAATTTCATTTTGGGCATGGAAATTAAAAGAGATCGAAAAAGGAGGAAACTTTGGTTAAATCAGAGAAAATATGTTGAGACAATATTGCAGAGGTTTAATATGCAGGAATGTAAACCGGTCAAGGTTCCTATTTCTATTGGTGTAAAGTTATCTGCAGATCAGTGTCCCAAGACACATGAATAAGAGGAGGACATGTCTCATGTTCCATATGCGAGTGCAGTTGGCAGTTTGATGTATGCAATGGTCTGTACTAGACCATACATTGCACATGCAGTGGGAGTTTTGAGTAGGTATATGTCAAAACCAGGGAAGGAGCATTGGACAGTAGTAAAAAGGGTTTTCAGGTATTTACGTGGCACTGCTAGCTATGGATTGTTCTACGAAGGAAGACCAGGATTGGATAGAGTGGTCGATATACATGGATTTGTGAATGTAGACTGGGCTGGAGATTTGGATCATAGCAGATCCACAAGCAGGTATGTGTTTAACCTGTTTGGAGGAGCAATAAGTTGGATGAGAAAAAGACAGGATGTAGTGGCACTTTCAACTATAGAATCTGAATACATGTCATCGACTCATGCAAGTAAGGAAGCTGTATGGTTACAAAGATTGTGTTCAGGTATTGGGTTGGTACAAGAAGCTGTAAGGATAGAGTGTGACAGTCAGAGTGCAATTTTCTTAGCAAAGAACCCTGCTTATCATTCAAAGACAAAGAACATTGATGTTCAATATCACTTTGTGAGAGACGTGATTGAAGAAAAGAAAGTGTCACTGATGAAGGTGGACACTTTGAAGAATGTTGCAGATTCATTAAAAAAATCTGTGAGCACTGAGAATTTCTCTTGGTGTAGAGGATCCATGGGCATTGCTGCCTTGGATTGTTGACTATGTAACCCTGTAACCCCCTGTGTGCAAAGAAAACAACAAGTGGGAGAATGTTGCGTATGTGTTATATTCTTTGCATGAGCAGTAGTGTTTGAGCATCTGTGTCGGGCACGCGGGGGGGGGAGAGGGGGGGACAGGGGGGCGGAGCCCCCCGCGTGGGGGTTCGGGGGCAACGCCTCTGAAAAAAAATTTGGCACCGGGACGACATATTTCCGGGACCACATGATATTTAGGTGGTTTTTTGGCACATGATTTTTTGCCGATGGTTTTCTATTTCCGGTTAAGGAATTAGGTTTTTGGACAAATCCAAGTCATTGGGTTAGGGTTTTGGATTCTGTTGGCTCCTATATGTATATTGTATTGTAAACAATGTAACACAATGTATGAATATAATATATGCTGGTTTTCCCAGTTTGGGTTTCCAGGGGAAAAATCTCTCTGTAATGTTTGCATTTGCCATTGTATCTTTTCTATTCTTTTCTGAATATCTGTTTATAATACACATTGTACAAGGTTAGAATTTACACTCCCAGCCTTAGACCGTGCTGCTCATCACTCTCAGTAGTAGGTCACTTCTGAGCTAGGACTAAGCTCCACGGGGTAGGGATTCTTAGGCTAGGCAGGGAATACAGGAAGACACACAGTCACAGGAGAAGGATTCTCTCCCAGGAGCCACTTATGTCCACTGCCCACAGAATCTCATTCCCCACATGTCTGTCCCACCCCAGGAGTATACACCTTCACTGTCACCAAGACAGTCCATCGGCAGCTAACCTCCCTTCCCTTAGTCTTCAACAATAGACTGGACCAGAAGTCTCCGAGCTCTGTGGCAGCTAAAGGAATCCTTCCAGGAGTTCTCACTTCCTCCGTGCACTCTCTCACCTGGAGAGAGTCGCTCACAGATTGGGTAACCTACCTCTTCAACAACAGTCACCTCCCTCACACTAGCTAGCAAGCCACATAAAGTCCAGCACTGTGTGGCCATAACAATCAATTGGGAAAATTGGTATGGACACCCGAAACAAAAACGATCAGTGCTAAAACATAGCGTGGCTCTGCAATTACAAGATGAATGGCTCAACAATTATGGGACATTCAGTTCTCCCAATCAGAAATAAGGAACAGATTCACTGCTCTGGTTTCAGAAATGCGTAAGGTGTACAGAGGTTCAATCACAGAGGCCAAATGCGTACATTTGAAGGATGGAGGAATTGGAAGATTGAACCCTGGATTCAGGTGATGGTTGGAGGAATGCCCACCCCACTCCTACACAACAGTCAACCGAAAATGGAAAGACAACCCACAACACAGCTCATTTCCTGGGTTAAATTGCATGCACCTGGGTCGACACATGTCGCCCATGAAGCTGCATGCATCTCTCCCCAGGAACTTAGGACAAAACATAGATTTCACATGGCTTTTGGGATAATATTAAAATATTATTCCCAAGGACTTAATCCCATAGGCTCGACACTTAGCCTTTCTTTCCAACCTTCCAGCCTCCAATCCCTTACCCAGGTTTTGTGGAAGCTTAGTCCCCCATCACTCATTCATCGTGGTCAATCCACACACATAGATGTTTTGTATTAATACTATGCATAATTACATGTACAAAAATCAGGCTCCTGGCCTTCAACACTTAGGCTCCCTAGCCTAATAACACATAAGCCCACTAGCTTATATAACTTGGCTCACTAGCCTTATAAACTTGAATTACAGTTCATAAACAAGATTTATACTTCATAGACATGATTTACAACAGGGCTTGGCCTTGGGGACATTGCAGTTCACATTTATGAAAATAACTAAAGATGAAAATAAAAGAATAGGTGAAATATATAGACCATTCACACAATTGAACACAACATGTATCGAGTGAAATCTAATATGGGATAACATATTTAGTTTTAAACCCCACAAATTATAATGAAATTGTATAAATTTCATTTAGGCTAGTGAGCCGATATGATTGGAGTGAAAATCCCATATCGAGTTAATGTGGCCATGGCTAGAATTGTATATGATGTACATCGAGATAATTAATAAAAATAATAATCATTGGGTGGGATATGAGAGGGACAAAAATGTTGGGGGCTATGATTCCACAAGGGAAGGGAGTAAAGGGGGATCCAAGGGGAAAACCATGTTATTATCCTAAGTTAATGTACCATTACTACGTAATCATGCCTTTGACTTGTTAGACACTCAATCATTGAATTCGTGTAGAAAAATGGGTGTGAGAAGTCACATACCTTAGTTATTGGGAGCATGGGTATAATGTAAAATCATCCTTGGGAAGAATGTGATTCAATAAAGCATGGGAGAAGAAGGAAGTTTGAGTAGGGAAAAAGATAAGTTTTTACATGTTTTTTTTTTGGAAACCAAGGGGAGTTGAATGTTGGGAAGAGCAGTAGCTATGTTGTGCTTGAGCACAACCATTATTAGGCTATGTTATGTTGGAATTGTGTCCTATGTTATTTTAAAAATAGGATATAAGCTTGTAGTGCATTTTCCTATTGGGGAAATGGTTTAAGAGCCTTATTATGTCTGTTCTGAACACTCCTAGAGCAGCAATTGAGAGATTCCTGAACAACCAAGTGCATTGGAAGCCATTATAAATGAATGGTCCAAATCAATGGAATGAGAGGAGTGAAGGGGGTACATTCCTTGGGTTGTGCAGGTTGTGGGACACACAACTAGTGGATTGGAACTAGTGTTGGAGTAGAACATGGGTTTTTGGGTAGTGAAAAGTGGAGAATGGATAGCCAAGAGGGACACATATCCTTGTGGACTCATATCCTTGGCTCAGGGGTCTCTTATTGTTGATATTTGGAACAACAACACATATGGATGGGACAAACGTCCTTTGAACATAGCCAGTTTGTTAGTTGATAAAATAGATAAGTTCTCTATTGTTTTTATTATGATTATTTCATTGTGTAAATTTAATTTGAATGTTTTTATGTTTGTTGGGTTTACATGCATTCATGGTTTTCATTATGATGTTAGTTTCATGAGTTATTTGGCATGTTGTGTGCATGCAGTTTTTAAATGATATCAAAATAAGCTAAGTAACTTTTGTAGTAGCGAGACTCCGCATGGAGGATGGGTATGTTACAATATCGTACTAGAGCTCAAGGTTCAACATCAAGCTTGTAAGAGCCAAGACCGATGCAAATTTGGTAGAAATTCATTGTTGCATAGTTTCACCTGTGAAAACTTTAGGGAAAATTGTGAAAACATAGTGAGACATAAAAAAATTATGAACAATTCAGGTTAAAATTTTCCTAAGAACCATCTTAGAGGTGATCATGGGCATCAATTTGTAGGCTGCAGAGTTAAATTCAACGTGGAAGGTCTAAATTTATGTTTTAATGGTGGCTAAAGAAGTCGAGGAAGTTTGATGGATCAACAACCGTGACTACATTTGATTTCGAGATCAACGACATAGATTCATCCTAGATTGACCAAAAAATTATAAGTTTTTTTAGAGTTGGAAAAATGGAGCAAATAAATGGTAGAGATCTATTTTTGAAGTTGGAAAAATGGAGAAGATCAATAAACCCGATTTTTTTTCAAAGTTTGGAAAAATGGAGCAGATCAACATTCAAGATCATTTTGGCTAGGACATTGAAAGCTCATTTCATCCTAAAAAAATTGTCAAAAAATTTCTAAGTATCATAGTTCAGAGAAATTCAAGAGAGAATTTAGTTCGCTAAAAGAAATTGTCAATCATCGGTGGTTAGGCTGGCAAAATAAGAAAATTGTTTTGTTTGAACAAGAGAAATCACCAATCGTCAATGATCGGGTCGGTGAAATTGACGAAGTGCTTGGTTCATCCAAAATAAATTGTTGAGTGTTGATGAATGGAAATAGGAGGATGATGTGTCATGCCACATTAACTCCACCTATCATGCCATGCCATCATCCACATGTTGTTCCATTGCAACCTAGTTCCCACGTCAGCCAAGGTAAATCATCGATCATTGATGATCGAGGTTCATCCGAATGCATTCACAAGTTTGGTTCGTCAAGGAATATCATTGATCGTCAATGGTTGGGTTGGAATAATTGAGAAAATGTTTCTCTTGTCCAAGATAAATTGTCAATCAATGATGATCGTGTCGACACAATTAGTGAAGTATTACAGGTCAACTATAAAGGTGAATCACCAATTGCCAATGCAGCTCATATGTTGGGGAGTGGACATTTCTGCTTTCTTTTGAGTTGACGATCAGCAACATATATTCATCCATGAGATTGGTCAAGTTTAGAGGATCGATATTAGGATTACTCCCAATTTTGATATTGATCGATCAGATTAAAAGATTGGTGTAATAGTAAATTAGTCAACTTTTCTATAAAAAAAATTCAGATTTTGAAGGTCATCAACTTGTAGAGGCATTTCAGAGGCCTAAACAACATTTTCAAGTAGTCAAAATCAACACAATTATGTGTATGTTTGGTTGATAGAGTTTGTACTTCTTAAAATGAAAGAGCTCAGTGATATATTTCCAATGAGCTATTCTAGGCACAAAATAGGTCTCATATGAGAAATTTATAGTTAAAATAGTGCAACATATATTTTTGTCACCCGTTTACTTCCAAAGTTAGTTTGGGACACATGAGTAGTTTATGAAAAGACCATGGATGATAGAAGACAACCATGGAGCTAGATTTGGAATATAGGTACCTAAAATTGTATAGGATGAAAGAGAAGACGCCTATAGTAGTAAGTGGTAAAAATGAGAAAACAATTTAAACTTCCATAGGCCATAACTATCATCTTGAAGCCTTGATAAATATGAAATTTTGACAGATATATCTAAATGTAGGCATTAATATACCCATTTGGGTTTATGGAAAAACTCAAAAGGAGTTGATGTAGGATGCTTAAACAAGGATACAATTTCTAATTCAGGAGAAAGTGCAAAAAGGACAAAGTTGTCATTTCTAGATTGTTGCAGATTTTGACTAGAGCATCAGTTTGACAATCTGAGAGTTGTTGTGAATTACGTGTCATCATTATTATCTATGTCACATAGAAAATTTTCCTTCTTCCTAACAGATCTCCCCCTATAGGTGGAAAAAGATGGTGTTTGAGATTATTTTCACTAGGGAGAAAGGTGCACAAAAGGAGTAAATTGGAAATATTCAATTGATTATAACTTTATGATCAACGCTCATAATTAATAAAGAAAGAAATAATTGGAATATATTATATAGGAGAATCTATATATCGACCTTGAAATTAGTTATGAGTGGAATAATTTCTCAAGGAATCAGAAGGAAGGTGACCCTAGGACTTGAAGGAGACAATTGAGTAGAAATGAAAATTTATGCAAGCCATAACTTTGAGCTCATAAATCTAGAAAAGGAATGAGTATAGAATATGGAAAGGTAATATAGAGGAAAACATGATATAAATATATGTCAAAGGTGTTTTCTAGATAAAAAAAGAGTGCATATGCTCATGATAGTGCCTATGCGGTGGTGCAGACACACTTTTGGAAGTGCAACCACTTGGCAATAAAGGGAGTGATTTTTAACATCATGGTATTGTTGATGAGAGGGGAAACATTCAAGGATAGAGTGTTATGTAAAGGGCCTATTAAAAATATGATGAGATGTATTGAATAAAGACTGTTCTAAATTACAAATCCAGGGTCCAATGGACATGGAAGTGCAAGGTTACAAAATAAGTAATGAAAGGTTGAAAAAGGAGTCAAGAAGAGCAGAGAAATGTTAGTATTCATTTGTTTTAGAGTCTAAATGGTTTACAAAGGCAATTCAATATATTTTCTCACATGAAACATGAATCCAACATGTGAAAAGTGTCATTTGCACACATAGGAAGTTAAGGAGGACTCCATAGCTTTGATGGTAGAATTTAGTGAAGGTGGAAAGGTTTGGTGCAAGAGAAAAGAAAGCATCACATGAGTTGAGGTGTGACACATGGACTGGATGGTTCATTTGTATGTGCAAGCATAGGAATGCAAGAAAAATGAATTGGTAGCTATGACTTAGCTACTTGTATCAAAGCAAGGAAGCCACTTATATTATCAGATTTCATAGTGGAAGAAAGGTGCAAGTATAATTAAATCAAGGGGAATGATAGACAATTTTATTCGTTAGAAGTGGCCAATAAGGGTATACTAGTTGGAAGTGAAAATGGACAAGTGGAACTTGGATAGAAAAGGATTATATGAGGAGAGCGGTGGTGCAAAGATTAGAATAATGGTAGATCACAGGGTAGTGAGGATCTAGAGGAATTCAAGGACATCCATGTACAATATAAAATAGCTAAATAAAGATGAAATAAATATGCACTAGTGTTCATGATTGAAGTGATTCATGATGCATAAAATAAATATAGAGTGCATGCACATGAAGTAGGAATGTTTAGATTGAATGTTTAACACATATTGATGTGCATTTGTGCATGGGGACATTCCTGAACATTCTTGTAGCATGCTTGTAGACTAAGAGTAGTTGGTTGTTATATATGAAATGATGATGCTATGATATTGACTATGACTAATGATCGATTATGTATTCAAGAAAATTTTATATCATGGCTGAAAGTGATGATGATGTCACTACTTATGATATCCCTCCATATGAATATAATTGAAGATGGTAAAATGTTGACCAAAGTTTGGTGAAGTATCTTGCGAGCTTCTACAAAATATCAATAGATCAGGTAGCATCAAGTAATGTAAAGAGATCAATGCAGGTATGCATTTGGTTTCTTATAATTCATAAATGTTGAAGGGAATGGAGGTAAGAATTCCCTCGTCTAAGTTTTCAACATTTTAATTGATGTAAAGGAAGAGGGCCTTGAGTGTACACATATTATGTTGTGCTTGAACACAATTGTATCAAATTTAATTATATGACATGTTATTTTGGTTATGAGATCATATCCAAGTCAAGTCGGGAGATATATTCCTACTATAACAATGAACGGAAATAGAGATATAACCATGTGTGAGTTCATGATGTGGTTGGATATGGAATGACTATAGCACTAGACAAGTGATTAATGATATACCCTTGTATAAACGATGTTTGGAATAATGAATACCCTTGTATAAATGATGTTTGGAATGTAACTTCTTTGTCGACATAAGAGAGCACTAAGCAAATTATATTCCTAGTGTTGTGTATCGTTCGAAGAGGAAGGTATCCAAATGATTGAGAAAGTAATTAGGGAAGAGTTTGGATGATGTGTTGATCAGGCATGGACTATACCTTCCAACCATAACCATAAAAAAACCTACCGAGAAACGATAACCCATTGTAGAATTTCTAGATTTCACATCACCTAGCCAATCAACATCTACACACACACATGAAAATAAAAATATTTTCCTCTTTCATAACCAAGATTGTAGGAAATAGTACCACTCAGATATTGAAGAATTCTCTTACCAGCCTATGAATGAACCTTATTTGGCTTGACCATAAAATGAATTAACACATTTATTACATAGGATAAGTCAAGATGAATATCACAAAACTAAAGAAGGCTACCAATCAATTTATGATACAATGTATGTTTTGGATCTTTACTTGGGTCATCAACTCTCAATTTACCACAAAGATCCGTGGGCATAGAAATAGGTTTGCAACCTTCCATTTGAAACTTCTTCAAAATACCCACACCATACTTGCCTTGATTCAAAATGAGCTAATATTTTTCCTACCACGTCTCTAAACCAAGATAATAGGGAAGACAACTGAAATCCTTCATTTCAAATTCCTAACATAATTCATTCTTCAACCAATGAATCAATTCTTCATCATTTCCTGTCATAATGAGATCATCTACATACAAAAGAATAATCACACATATGACTTATTTACACATTTTCCATGGAACCACTGATAAATTTGAGTATACCATGCATGAGGAGTCTACTTAAGACCATATAGGGCATTCTTAATCTTTCACACGAGATCCTCTTTACAGACAAGTTCAAACCTCTGCAAGTGTCATATGTATACTTCTTCCTATAGAACACCATTTATGAATGTCATTTTCACATCCATCTAGTGAAGACTCCAACAAAAACTAGTATCCAAGGAAAGTATACATCTAACAATAGTATATCAAGAAACATTTGCAAAGGTATCGTCATAGTCAATGGTAGGAGTTTGACTAAAAAACTTTGCAAAAAAGAATTGCCCTATGCTTTTCAATGGATCCATGAACATTATGATTGGGCTTGAATATTCATCTACTACCTATAATTGTCTTTCCTTTAGGGAGTGGAACTAAATATCACACATCATTTTTCATGATAATTTCATATTCCTCTTGCATTCATGACCCATTATCTATAACATCAAGTCTCAACAAATGTATTAGGTTCAAAATCAAGCAATATAATCATCAAAGCATCAAAATTAGATACATTCCTTTTCTTTGTGATTCTAGCTTGTCTAGATCTTCCACGAAGATTCAATTTTGGATTGTCATCAAGTTTCAAACCTAAACCATCTACTATTTTCTTTATCCACATTGGTTTCCCCTTAGTTGCTTCATGATAATGTTGCTGGTATACACCACTAAAATCATTGAATTCTTCCATTTTTATGTCACTAATCATGACATCATCATTGTCTTTTACAACTAACTTGTCAGTGACCTCTATCACAGTTGGATTCACTTTTTCACCAAAAGTTTTACATGAAATTTTGAAACTTGATTAATCAAAATTAACATCTATGCATAATTTAGTTCTCTTTTCACTAAGAACATGCCCAATAAGATTATTAAATTCTAATGGACCATTCACCACTATCACATTGACTAGGAAATTCTTCCCACATAATGTGATAGGAAACTAAGGAAGAATCCCCAAAGATTAACTAGGTATTGTGCTAAAATACAACAAATGACTGGAAGCTAACACAATATTGGGAGAACCCATAGATTTCCAAGCCAAGGAGGATAAAATTCTTCAGGAGGATTCTTCATCTACTATACAATAGTGCATGTTATAAGAATAAAATTCAACCCTTATTTGGAAGTATGTAGAATAAGGATGGAGAAGATCAACAAGACTATTCCAATCAAAGGAAACACTCCTAGAGATTGGAGGTAGCATGCTTGAGTGAGTGGGATTCTTTCTTGTTTAGAAGGTTCTAAAATGGTAGTGATCAAAACATGGTTGATAGACATGTCACTCTCTTCTAGAAGAGTGGGATTAATCAAATACTACATTGGATCGACTACTACTTCATCAACCAATGGTTGAATAAGTTTCCAAGAAATCAAAGGTGGCTTAGGAGTGGAAGATATTTCATATAGGGACCACACACTTTTTACATATACAATAATAGGGCATATATGAGTAAGGATATATCTCTTGTAAAATATACAAGGGAACTTGGGATTGTGTCTTTATCATCTAGATTTATTAGGAATATCAATTCCTCTATCATGACTTGTGTTAGCTAGTTGCTTGCTGCCAATATAACTTGCATTGGATAATTTCTTATTTCCAGTATGAATTGCAATGAGTAGTGACTTGTCTCCAACATGACTTGAAATGGATGGTGACTTATATTTGAGATGACTTGCAATGACGGGTGACTTGTCCCTTTGAATTATCTTCTTCTTCTTCTTCTTCTTCCTCTTTCTATTCCTTTTACACTTTTGGTTACTAGGAGATAGACCTTCACCATAAAAGGAAGAAAGAGGAGGACTATATTTCATTGGTAAAAAAGTTTCAAGATCATTTGGAACATTGAAAGTGGACATAAAACAAATCATTATCCACATAATTAATCCAATAATATTCAATATGGCCATCAAAGTGGCACTAACATTTGCAAAGGATGGAAAAATGAAATATCCCCCTTGGGAAATGATCCCTTGGATGGTATTCACAAAAAACATTCTTGGAATATAACCAATACGAAGTTCAAAGGGAGTGTTCATGGGGTATGGAGTAATCGATCCCCTAATATAATTCCCCCAAAGGATGTTGCTTCCTCCAGAGAAATTTATACCCCCATCACTACTAAAAGAACTAGTGGAAGGAAAATACCTAGGATTGAAACTCTAACCAAATAGAAACCCATCACTTGGTATTTCCAGGCCACATATAGGTGTTCAACACACAATTATACTGAGAGGGGGTGGATGGATCAATATAAGGCTATATTTTTATTTTTTACATTCATAAACCATAATGAAGTAATCAAAAAAATGTAACAACTAGAAAACACAACATTTAACATGGAAACAATTTCGGGAGAAAACCACAAAACAATATTTTTATATATTTGTAGGCACCAACCTACGATTACAAATATTTGTAGGAACAAACCTAATAGAGACACCAATTCCCACATTTGTTTGTAGGCACCGACCTACTGGAGACACCGATCCTATCTGATGTTTGTAGGTACCAACCTACTGGAGACACAAATCCCCACAATTTTTTTTTATGTAGGAACCAACCTACTCACAAGTTTAAAATTTATTCATATGGAATTCCTTCATTGGTCTTCTTGATTCTTTTGTCTTCACAAAATATTCTCTGAACTCATTACTTATGATTTCTCCATATATACTTTGTGCTCGTTACTTCTTCTTTTGCTCTGCCTTCACTAGATCTTCTTGCTTCTTCTTCTACCTCTGCCTCAAATATGCCTTTACAATTTTTTCTTGCTAGAATACCAGATTTGATCTTCACTAATATTTGATCGTCGCACCTTGAATGATATTCAATCATCACTCACCAATTAATATGCATAAGAATATTATATTTTTACCCACATACTTTATTTCTCACAATCCTCTTCTCCTTTTCTACTTTACCATTAATTTTACATGAAAATTCATTTTTATTTGAAAATACACGACTTTTATTGAATAAATAATAATTTCCCCTTTTTTAAATTTTTTTTTTTCAACGTAAAATAAAAAGACACGACTTTTATTAAATAATTAATTAATTTTTCCCTTTTTATATTTTAATTTATTTCCCCCTCAAAGTATAAGTGTGTTCTAAACAATTGGTATCAGATTCAGTTCCTTCAAAAATAGTATAACCACTGAAAGGTAGATCTCAAGAGAACACATGGCCAATGAGGAAGGTTTCTCTACAAGCAGGGCTCTATTGTTTGACAAAACAAACTATGCCTTTTGGAGTATAAGGACGCAAACATATCTAATGGCCCTTGGTTTTGATATTTTGCAATCGTTTGTGACTAGTTATAAATCCCCAACAACTCCACCAATAGATACAGTCGAGAAAAAGGCTAGTGAAAATGATGCAAAATCCATGAACGACTTCTTGTGAAGACTTTCATAATCAGAGTTTGTCAAAGTAATGCATTGAAAATCAACTAAATAAATGTGGCACAAACTTCAAAAAATACATGGAGGCGATGATAAGGTTAAGAAAGCTAAGTTCCAAAAACATAGAAGACAGTTCAAAAGTTTGAATATGAAAGATGAAGAAAATGTTGCAGCCTATCTCCTCCATGTGGATAAAATTGTCAACACCATTAGAGGACTTGGTGAAATAATTGCAAAACCAATGATTATGCAAAAGGTGTTGAGGTCACTCCCCTTAATATTTGATGCCAAATTTTTTTCCATTGAGGAAATAAAGGATATGGATAAATTAGCAATGGAAGAATTGCATGCGATCCTCACTGTATATGAAATGAGGACTAAAAAGGAAAAACCATCAAATAAAGAAGAAAATTTCAAATCCTCAAAGAAGATGAATAACAAATAACAAAAATCAAGTGATTGTTCCAGCTGTGAATTAGACATAGAGGAAGAATTGTTTTTGAGAAAACTCAAAAAGGGATATGGAAAATACAAATGTAAGTTTCCCTTTAAAAGCATTAGCTTTTGAAAAGTAGGACATTTTGTTGCTAAGTGTCCATATGCGAAAAATAAAAGTATTGATAATGAATAAGACTATAACTTAAAGATAAAAAATCATCAACACAAGAATAGCCACAAACAAGACAAGCATGAAAAGAAGAAGAAATATTATAAGAATAAGAAGAGTCTCTACTCAAAAGGGGTCAATGACTCATTTAAAGAAAGAAGTGAAAGTAATCCTGGTAGTGATAGAGAAGAAACTCTCTTTATGGAAATAAAAAAAAAGATTGATGAAGAGAAAGAAATGATGGATTTAGAAGAAGCATAAAATGGTTAAACAGATGGATAAGTGGATCTTGAATAAGAACTCATGTGTGCCTTAAGTGAAATAAAAAATTCAAGGAAAAATAATTTGAAACAAAAAGAGAAGCTACATAAATATGAAGAACATGGTGATTCAAAATACAAAATGTCACAAAGCCTTGAAAAAATAGAAAAGATTATGATAAGTCTAAAAGTTCAATTATAATAGGAAAGAAGGATAGAAGAAGTGGGGAGAATCCAACTGAAGAAAAATGAAGAAGATTGTGAAGAGATAGAATCTGAAATTGCTTCATTAAGAAAGGAACTGAAGAAAAAAACTATTGAGTCGAAGCTTCAAAAGAGTGTTGAAACCTTATATGATATAATCAATTGTCAAAGGTCTCCATTCATTAAGACTAGTCTTGGATATGATGTTGTTGTTGCCTCCCTACCTATGCCTAGCCTTGCCACAACTGAGAAAGTTTTATTTGTTGTGAGAGGAGTTCAAACTTGGTTTCCAAAAGATAAACCTACTATTGATTGTGCTAAGTAGATTTATGAGATGCATGTTCCTCACATGCCATAATTTGAGCATGTTGTTAAATATTAAATTGTCATTGATATGTCGAGTTGATTTATTCTTGTAAGTGAACTTAACCCTAAGGATACTTCCTCTGATCAATCAAAACAAAAAGTTATGCCTTATAATCATCCTCACCATAAAAATCACAGGAATGACAATCATTCTTTCATACCTTTGTAGAAGAGACATGGAAGTCAGAATTCTTGACCAGTGTCGACTACTAGGATAGATTGTGGTTGGATTGATGGATGGTTTTGGAATCATTTGAGTAGATCTTTGAGGATTTCACAGTGTTGTGTATCATCAGTTTCAAAATTGTGAAATATTCCTCTTACTTACTGATGATTTCCTTGGAGGTGGTTGACTGAGGATCGACCCGACATGATAGTTTATTGGATTTTTGACTGAGTATTCGTCGACTAAATTTTGAATGGGTTGTCCATCAAATGGAATTTTTGACGTGAAGTTTTATTGCTACTTATTGATCCCTTAGAGGGGGAATACTTGAATTTGTTGATATGTGAACCAAACTGATGTCTTGTTTTTAACTCGATTGTTTCTTGTTGAATCGACTTGGACCGACCGAACCATGTTCAACTATTGTAATAGATTCACTCTTTCTTATGTTGGCTACAAAGACTATCTAGATGGATAGAGACTGATTATATTATGTTGTTGGTGACAATACCCATACTTCTTCAAGAGTTTTGATGTATCATGTTTGAGCAATTTTTGGAGTTAGAAAAAATTAAAGGGGTAACCTATGTGCTATGTAATTTTTCTTAATATAAAATTGAAGAAACTCATAATGGAAGATTGTGCACTAGTCAACACACCCATGTTCATAGGTTATAAATTGAGAAAAAATGATGAATAACCAGAAGCAAATCAAACATTGTATAGGCCAATGATTTGAAAGCCTACCATATGTGACGACATCAAGGTCAGAAATTATGCAAGCAGTAGGTTTGGTTGCACGATTTCAAGGTGCACCAAAATAACTCATGTGAAAGCAGTAAAGAGGATATTCAAATATCTAAAGGGAACCTTGGAATCATATTATGGTACTCAAGAGGTGAATATTTTACTCTAACAACATATACAAATGCATATTGGGTAGGCAATGTTGATGATCGAAAAAGTACAAGTGAAGAAGCATTCTTTCTAGGAAATAGTCTAGTGTCTTGGTTGAGCAAGAAAAATTCTTTAGTATCTCTATCCACAACAAAAGTCAAATATATTGTAGCAGTAGCATGTTTCACACAAGTTCTCTGGATGATCAAACACTGCATGATATCAAGGTAGAATATGATAAACGAATCTCAATCATCTATGACAACACAAGTGAAATCAATATTTTAAATTACCATGTTATGCACTCGAAGACGAAGAATATTACCATCAAGTATAACTTCCTAAGAGAACAGGTATCCGAACAAAGTGTCAATATGGAATACATTGCTACTAAGGAACAAGTTTGAAACCCCTTCCCAAAGAAACTTTTGCATATCTCGGGTAGAAGTTGGGAGTGATATCCCTCTCATCTCATTGGTAAATAAGAACAACTCAAGGGGAGCATACCTTTTCCATTGATGTCAAAGGGGGAGAATTGCAGATAAGAGGAGAGTTGTAGACAAGGGAAGGAGAATTATAGGTAGGGGAAGAGTTGCAGACAGGAGGAATTATTTATTTTTCTTGAGGATTATGTGTTTTTGACTACAGGGTTTTCATCAATGACAAGGGGGGAGATTGTTGAATAAATCATTGTCATTGATGTAAAAGGTAAGTAATTATTCACATATAAATATTCAAAGGAAATGTGACTTTAATAAATACAAAATAAGAAGTGTATTAGAATTTAAGTTACGTGAAAGTGAATCAGAAGAGAAGTTATGTAAAAGTGGGGTAAACATGAAAGTGGATTAGAAATGAAGTTACGTAAAAGTAGAGTAAACATGAAAGTGGATTGAAAAAGGTAAAAGTGAAAGTGGAGTAAAAGTGCACATGGTATTTTCACATTATTTTAAAACCCATGATGGTATTTTACCCATGGTATGTTGAAAAATACCACCATGGATTTTAAAATCATGTGCACTTTTACTCCACTTTCACTTTTACCCGTTTTAATCGACTTTCATGTTTACTCCACTTTTATGTAACTTCATTTCTAATCCACTTCAATGTTTACTCCACTTTTACATAACATCACGTCTAATCCACTTTCACATAAACTCATTGTTGGCACCCAAAGTTTTGGGTTTATTTTTGCACACATGCACAAATGAAGTTGTATGCGCTCATTCCATAGTTTTGTACACACCTAATGAAATGTGTAAGGAATTCCATAAAGTGCACATCAGACTGGGTTTTGTCTATAGCATACCAAGTGTAAATACTACAAAGTGTGTGTTTCTCTAAGTTTTCTTTGTTGCACTAGAATCCAAGAAGATGACCGTCAGAATCAAGAAAGGAATCACTGAGAAATATCCCCGAATGATTATTTTCAGCAACATACAAAGTTCTGGTGCAGCCAGAAGATGAGCTAGAGAGGAAGTTAATATTTCCCCTAATGTATAGAGTCTACATGGAGTTATGGTAGGAATCAAAAGTGTGTGAGGAAATTGGATCATAAAAGCGAGTGGAGAAGAGTATAAAGAGACAATGCTCCCTAGAAGCAGAAGATATTAAAAGGATCTATAAGCTTAGAATGATAGTTAGTTGGTTGGTTAGTCAATTTATTTCTATTTGACTAGTCTGAGAGTTTTTTATTTAGCTTAGCTTCTAGTGTCGATCTCACTCTAAGCCTGTTGTAATCCTGTGATGTTTTAAATATATTCATGTGTATTTGATATGTTTGAGTTCTAATGCAAGGCACATGGTGCATTATGTTGTATCTCCATTGTTTTATATAGTAATGGTATAAAGTTTTGTGACTATCATAGGAATTTGTTCAACACATTGTATATCTATGATATGAAGGGGTACTTTCAATAATAAAGATATGGAATATTTGATATAATATGTGTCTATTATGAACGAGTTGGATATGTGTGTGTATAGTTTAAATTCTTAGTCCTAAATAGGTTGTCAGACATGAGTTACATGGATGTCAATTGTAGTAATGCTTCGTATATTCAATCCTTCATCCCTGTCACAATACCTTATCGTCCCCATGATCCTCTCTGCATATAAAGTGAGACCTCCCTTGGTCTTGGCCGAGGATTTATATGTTGGTGCTTTGGGGTTTTTGTTGGACAACTATAGATGAAACCTGGGTCTAAAACTCCCCAATGTTAAGAAGGATGGTAAAAACACAAGCATAGAATGAAGGAGGAAACCCAACAAATGGTTATGTTGTTGCCCAAAGTTTTGGGTTCAGTTTTGCATGTGAACAAAAATGAATTTGTGCACGATCATTCCATAGTTTTTCGCACACCTAAGGAAATGCATGAGGAGTGTCATAAAATGCGCATCAGAATGAGTTTTGTTAGTAGTGTGCCAAGTTTAAATACTACCAAGTGTGCGTCGGTCTGAGTTTTTTCAGTTGCACCTGAATCCAGGAATATTCCCATCAAAATAAAGAAAGGAATCACCAAGAAATATCCTTGAATGATTATTTCCAACAACATACAAAGTCGTGGGGTAGTCATAAGTTGCACTATCTAGGAAGTTAAGACTGTCCTTGATGCAAAGAGTATATGTGGAGTGATGACAAGCACCAGAAGTGACCCAGATGGAAATTAGTGGCCACCCACCTATTCCACTGGCTGAAAACATTGGTTTCCAACTTGGTAGTTTTTCTAAATTTTTTCGGGTCTTGAACTTCTAGGGGTGTTTTGAGGCCCTAAATGATTTTTTTTGGGCACGATGACACCTAGACGATAGTCGAAGCCTTGGTATGGAATGAACAAAATATGTACTCCTCGGCTAGAAATTTTCATAAAGGTATAGAACGCCCCAAATGAAGATCGTATGCAAAAGTTGCACCCTTGGGAAGTTGACATACCAAATACCCCCATCAGGGCCTGCAAACCTTTTGACATTTCATCTTTCGAGGTTAGGATTTTGGATTTTATTTATGTTAAAAATGCCTCTAGATCATCATTGTAAACCTCATAATATTCTTGGGAATGAGCATAGCCATCACATCTCTTCTCAAAGATAAGTTGCCACCATTCTAGTGAGTCATTCACTCTGTAATTTTATAGTTTTTGTACATTCTCTCATTAATAAAAATTGTGCATTATGTCAGTGTTTCATGGAAACCTGCATAGGAGACCTAGATAAAGCATACACAAACAAAGATTATCAAGAAAAGGAAGAGAGATACAATATGAAGAATGAGAATCAATGTAAATTATGATCTAACCAATGAGTGAGTGATCTTCACTCATATAGGAAATGACATCCTATAATTAGGAATGCATGCATAATAGTGATGGTATAAAATTAGAAAGTCTAAAATAGAACTAGTCAATTAAATCCCACTGAACTAGTGTGCCAAAAATATAAATTTCTCCAACACCCCCTCTTAACATCACTATGGAGTAAAAAGTGAGTCCTGACTACTAGGCCATATTAGGTACTCATGTACAATGCAACTAATGAACACTGAATAAAAATGAGGAAAGAGGAAAAACCACGTGGGAACAAAAACCCCCCCTCAAAAGACAATCCATCAAAAGAAAAAAAGGCAACTACTAGGAAACTATGTTCTTCACTGTAAGACGATCCCACAAAATCTGAAACTTCTACTCAGAGGAAGGACAAAACTGCAGATCAATGATCCTCTCATGTACTAAATCTCTAATGAAATGCATGTGGACCTCAATGTGTTTGGTTCATTTTTCGTTGTACTATATCTCTTTAAAATTTAAATGTACTATGATTGTCACACCATATGATAATAGGACAATGAAACTGGATACCAATATCGATAAGGAAGTGCCGAAGCCAAAGTGTTTGAATGAAACAATTGACTAATCCTATGTAATTGACCTCTGCAGAAGACAAAGCAATGGTTGATTGCTTCTTACTTTACCAAAACATTGGGCATGACCCAAAAATGAGAGTGTACCCACACGTGGACTTGTGATCTATGCTATCACCAAACCAATCTAAATCTGTGAATCCTGTGATATCTAATGCACAAACAAATGCATAGTGAATCACATAACTCATGGTGCCATAAACATATATGAGGATGCACTTGGAAGCCTTCCAGTGTAGATCATGGGGTTCTTGCATGTATCTAGAAACTGCTCCTACCACATATGAGATATCTGGATGGGTGTGGATGAGATAAAGAAGACACCCCACCAATTGTCAATACAAAGTGTTTTCCACTAATGGTGTATCCATGTTGGCACAGGGGTAGACCCAAGGTTCAACATTTCAACAATGCACCAACAAAACCCTAACTATCGGCCCTTTCGACAACACCTGTGAAGAAGATGAAGTCTCACCTGAGGTAGAGGTAGGGGTTTTGTATGAAGCAAGTGTCTACAACCTAGATGGGACACAGATCTGTGATAACATCACTTTAACAGAGCACTTAGAAATTAACATTCATTAGTCTTTGAACCTCATTCATATCGTAGGTAAAAACCCTAATTATAGAACAACACAATATTCATCAAAATCTCAATATATCTAGCCAGTCAGCACATAGAATCAAAGCAGATCTAGTATTCATTCACATATAAGTCACTAAGATACTACATCAGATGCATAAATATTAAAGCACTAAGCATAGATCACATCAGTAACATATCAACCACATCGCACAAAGAAACCACAACACAAGATATACGTGGTTCACCCCAGCATGGGGATACATCCACCAACTCTTCTTCTTCTTCTTTATTAGCTTCTTCCAACCTTATTACATGCATAGAGCCACAAAGACAACTCCACGTAGGATAGGAGATTTTCGTGCATCTCACTAAATCCTCCTTCCCTGAGTTTGGTCCAAGCACAAAGCCTTTACACAATCTGTGCACAAAGCACTACGAATCACTTGCACTTAGCTCTGCAAGTCTCAACATACAATATGCACAAAGCTAATTACAAATACTTGCACTAAGCCACACACATACACTACTATTATTACTAATACCATATCTTACATTGCTTATATCCCTATTTATACATTACAAAAGAGGCCTAAGCATGGGTAAAACCATGGGCTGACATCCCATACCCGTTACATAAACCCTAAAACCAAAAAATCCGCAAAAAGGGGCGAGATCAAGCGATCTCTGCTTCGCCTAGGTGCTCCTTCTTCGACTAGCCTGTCGAAGTCCCAAAAATGGTCAAACACGACCAAGGTTCTCTAAAACTTGGTTGAGGGCCAACAAGCCCCCAACACTCACCCGTGACTCATCCCGAGTCACTCTGATCTGGGAAATTTTGCTTCGAAGGCCTCGAGCTTGGCTCGAGATTCCTTGATTTGTTGCTTCACTAGAGCCTCCTTCTCGACGAACTCTTGAATGATTGTCTCGGTGATAGGTCCTTCCAAGCGTTGTTCCACTGTGGTGACCACTTGTTCTAGTTGTGCACCTTGTCCCTCAATCTCCTCAAAAAGTGTGCAGGCTTCGTCCTGTACTGGATGGAGTCTCTGGGTCACTTCCATGACTCTACTCTGGATGGCATGGACCCACTTCTAAACTGTTTGTTGTTCTTGTGACCTTTCCATCTTCTCAACTGCTGAAAGCAGTTTTAGCTGCGCTTGCACAGTCGATGCTTATTGCTTTGCCTCCTGAAGTTGTGCTTCTAATGTTCTTATTTTGGGGTCCTTTGTAAGGTGCTCATAGGTCTATGCACTTCAGTTACTGAGTTGCTTGCATTCTAACATCAATTCCTTGATTTTTTTTACTATGCTCTGGGCAGTTTCTTCCCTCTAATCTCACACTTCCCGTGGAGTGCTCGACACTACTTGCAATTCTAGTTCTGCTACTCTTACTTGAAGTTGTTGAATGGATTCAGCGAGCTTCCCCACTTATCTCTCAGCTGTCTCTTCTTCCATCTGTGCCAATCCTAGCATGGAACAAAGTGCTTGAGTGACTGATTATCTAACTCCAATCTTCTCCGCGAGCAACTGATCTTTCTCTCTCTGGATCTGCTCTCTATTCTCTTAAAAATTTGCTCAGAGGTCATCTTTTTCTTTCTTCACAACCTGACTTTGCTCTAGGGATTCCTCCTTTTCTTGCTTCAATGCCTATGTGGCTTTTTATTTTTCCTCCTGTACTCAACGAAGGTGAGCCTCTGTTGCATATGCTAATCTACGTAGTTGATTAGGCTCATCTGCTACTTCTATACCCCCTGATGACAACGACACAATAAACACTGCGCGGCTCGAATAAAGAGCCTATTATACCCCTTTGAGTTCCACCTCGATCTTGTCATACATTGTCTCTTATTTGGCCTCGTTTCGCTGTAAAATGTCCTCTGAAGTATCTGATACAGCTGCGATGATGAGGTCGATATCATCCACTGTAATTACAGTATGCAATTGAGGCTTATTGGCTCGTGAATTTTTCCACGTTGAGGGTTTCTTTGGAGAAACCTTTATTTTCTTTGACATCTCGACCTCTATGAGGGGATCTTTAGGCTTTGTCTCTTCTCCCTGTTCCTGCTTGTCTTCTTCCCTTTTGTCCTCTTTTTTGTCTATTTTGTCATCTCCTCCTCTTCTAGGTGACTCCAATGCAGTTTTCTTCGATCTGTTGTTTATTTCCTGCACCTCTTCCTTCTTTTTCTTCTTACTACTACTGGGTCCATCTTATTATTCTCAAATGACCATAGTACTTCTGATGATATCGAGGTTGGAGAGATCTGTCTGCTTGACTGGTATAAGGAAATTAGCCGACCACTCCTTAGTTATCTCCTCCATGTCTTCGTAAATTAATTTATAGTACGAATGCATCTCCTCCTTGGTTTCATCCTTGCGCGTAGTGTTGTAAATGATGTGCCTCTCTGCGTGGAACTTCGCTAATGGCCTGAATCGATGGAGTGTATTCGGAGTCATTCGGGGGAATGACTCAATGGCTCATGTGAGATGTAGATAGTAAGTGTGGAAGATGGCGTTTGACTGCAATTGATTTTCCATATCTCTCGAGTACCACAAGGTGGTGAACATCGTGTACAGTGGTTTGGATGGCTCAACTTCAGGGAAGGTTGCTCCTTCCGACATCTCCCAAGAGACAAAGGAAACAAGAATCAACATCCATCTAAAGTGGAACTCGTAGCCCTGGTCTTGCGCTTCAAGACAATATTTCTCCAACTAGTTGACGAGGTAGCTCACCCGGTTAATCTTCATCCCTTGGATGCACTTTCCTGCGAGGTCAACAATGAACCCTGTGACCTGCATTCATCCATTCTTCCTGACGAGCTTGCCTGATATCAACTAAAAAGATAGGCACACTGCGCCATTTTGGATGGAGGTTACCTTGTATCCATGCTTCTCTTTCTCCACATCGCCATAGGTGTCCTTTATTTGTTGTGCCAAGGCATGATCTGCAGCCTTCCCTAGGTAAACATCCTGAGGGTTCGGTCCCTCCATGCTCAATCTAGTGATCCAGTGGATCAAAGCTGGATCTAATGTGATGCACCTATCAAACCATAGGTACCCACCATGGAAGCATGACATGAGGAGTTTAATGCATGCGTTAACTTCCCTATGTATGTCGAAGTGTGGTATATTCATCACATTAAGGATTGTTGATCTCGTGATGTCCATGGTCCACGAATAGGGGAATATCTTTGGTTTCTTCCCCATTTTCTTTGCTCAGTACTTATCTGGTGTGAGCATTCCATAATTCTTGCGGTCTCCTAAGTTGAAATCACTGATCTTGAGTGTCAGAATATGTCCCAACTGTGGCCCAACTGCGCGTATCCCCTTCGGGAGGTACCCAGTGATCATTGTATAGTCGAAATCTATCGGGACAATGTCATAACTAACTGTGCCCGCCAGAGGTGGTATATAGTCAGGTAAGACCGATGGGATGAGCTTCTCATTCGCCAGGTCATCGCGATGCTTACTTCTTTTCTTTTTTACAGTTTGGGATGGCCTAGATCGATGTGAAGTTGACGAGGATGCTTGCAATCCTCTCGTCGATGAGGCCTGTGCTCCTGCGGACATGACCTTCTCATCTATAAGGTCTATTAGGATCTCCTCAACAGACTTATCTACTGTGCTAAGGTCATCTGACATGCATGCTTAATATCGGATATCTCGGATAGGTGAATGGACATTCAAGGTAAACAAAGGAGTTGGAGAGGTCTCAAATGCACAAAGAGGTAGAAATCAATTCTCTATGGGATTGAATATCTCATTTTTAAAAAGTGTCCCTAGTGAGACATGTGACAGACTAAATAGACAACATCATAACAGATTCCTCTAACGGGCAGGAATGCTTCAAATCAATTATTATGTCACAATACCAATAGTGCAATGGCGATCTTTTCAGCAATAACTGCATTTCTATCCATTCTGGAGTGTCATTCTAATGGTCAGGATGCCTCCAATGGTCATATCGCTTCACCATGGCGAAGTTCCAATCTGTGTTATTCTGCTATTCATGTGAGGTTCAAGTTCTGCAAGAATTTCATCTGCAAAGTCCTCTCTAGAACCTCTTGCAATTTTTCTAGCTTTGTTTTCTTCTTACTGAGCTTTCTTTCTTTCTTTCATGTGATCTACGTCTCTGGATTCCTCTTTCCATTCTTATTCTTATATTTTCCTAGCGTAGTAAATTCTCACTCCTAAGGGTCGTTCATAAGGTTCGAGGGTAATACTTCCTCTCTTACCGTTTCTATAGTAGGTTTTCTTCTCTTCTGCATGGATAATTTCTTTAAGCCTTCTTATGTTCTGCCAACTTCGAAATCCAAGTCTCTGGCCCTCAATAGCTTTGACTTGTCCACCTATTCTTCTATTAAGTGTGTTATTCTCCTAGCCATGAAATCCCTTAGTTCTTACTTTTTTTGTTCTATAGCTTCCTCTTCTTCTTTCCTTCGGATCTGATCTCTCTCAATCCAAGTCCTTTCTAAAAAAAGTGCAAAAGGAGCATTGTTCTCAACAAACTTAATGACCTCAAATTATTATTCTGTTTATGTTCCATGAGCACTCATAGATACATGAGTAAGTCTTCCACACAGGGTTATCATCTTTCCTTTAAACAATCCTATTCCTCCCAATGCAGGAATCATAGCAGTTTTTCCCAAAATTTCCCAAGTACTTTCTAGCATAATGTTCACCTATGTTTCTGCATCCAATACACAGTCTATGTCAAAGTCTCCTCTTCTTGTTTCTATGCACTGCTTCTCTTTTAAGATCTCTGGTAAACCAATGTCTCTATGATCATTCAGTGTTTCTTTCATCTGTAATAATATAGCCTTTGATTCTTTCTAGTGTTCTAGCATATCCTTAGTCTCTTGACCTTCTTCATAGTTTTCTTGTTTCACGTTCATCCTTTCAACTTTAACAATCATTCTAGGACAATCCAAAAATTCATTAGCAACAAATTTACAACAAAGACAACTAGGACCTATACCAGGTCATTCCTTAGCTAGATGTCCTGGTCTTCTGCAACTTTAACAAAGAGTTAATCCTCTCTTTCTCTTAAATGATCCCCAAACATTGTCGTACTCCACACTAGGATCACAGTGATGGAATTGCAAAAAATTCTTTCTAGGATCCTTCATCCACTTCTTAGTCCGAAAATTCTTTCTATGCATAGGGATAACATATCTTTCATTAACTTTATCAGATCTATTCATATCAAATCTTCTTTCTTCTAGTGGTTCCCTAGTTTTTAGACTAGTGTGAAATATATCAAACATACCTAGATCCATTCTTTTGAAACAAAAATTTCCACTTATCTTACCTTTATCAAAGCAAAAAGCTTTAAAATATTACCTCTTTTCTTCAGATCTGGCTCCCTTATTAGCATATAGCTTCACAAGTCAAGTAGAATACTGCACAGTATGACAACATATCTACGCACATATCTTTCTCCTTTCTTCAGTTCCCAACAATCATAGTTTCAGGTCCCAACAACAGAACCATTTTTTGGCATAGGGGAAGACCCAGGGTTCAACGCTTCAACAATGCACCAATAAAATCATAACTACCAGCCCTTTCGGAAACACTTGCGAAGGAGATGAAGTTTCACCTAAGGTAGAGGTAGGGGGGGTTGTAGGACTCAAGTGTCTACAACCTAGCTGGGACACAGATCTGTGATCACATCACTTTAACAGAGCACTTAGAAATTAACATTCATTACTCTTTGACCCTTATTCACACCGCAGGTAAAAACTCTAATTACAGAACATCCCAGTATTCATCAAAATCTCATTATATCTAACCAATCAACACATAATGTCAAAGTAGATCTAGTATTCATTCACATATAAGGAACTAAGATACTACATCAGATGCATAAATATTACAACACTAAGCATAGATAACATCAGTAACATATCAACCACATTGCACAAAGAAACCACAACACAGGATATACGTGGTTCACCCCATCATGGGGCTACATCCACCAACTCTTCTTCTTCTTCTTTATTAGATTCCTTCAACCTTCTTACATTCACAGAGCCACAAATCCAACACTGCATAGGACAGGATATCTGCGTGCACCTCACCAGATCCTCCTTCCTCGAGTTCAGTACAAGCACATAGCCTTTACATAGTATGTGCACAAAGAACTACAAATCACTTTCACTTAGCTCTGCAAGTCTCAACATATAGTATGCACAAATCCGATTAAAAATACTTGCACTAACCCACACACATCCACTACTACTACTACTACTACCACCATATCTTACATTTCTTAGATCCTTATTTATACATTACAAAATATACCTAATCATGGGTAAACCCATGGGATGACATCCCATACCTGTTACATAAACCTTAAAACCAAAAATTCCACAAAAGGGGGCGAGATCCTTGGATCTCTACTTTGCCTGGGCACTCCGTCTTCGACCAGCCTGTCGAAGTCCCAAAAATGGTCAAACACGACCAAGGTTCTCCAAAACTTGGTCGAGGGAAAACAATCCCCACCATCCTCAAGTTTGATCCCAAATACGAAGGGTGTAGGTGCAGACTTACATTCTGTCATGTGGAATCTATCCAGAAGATCCTTGACATACTTAGCCTGAGAAAGTTTGATTCCATAAGCTTCCTACCTAATCTCAAGACTGTTAAGGTCCTAACCCGCACATAGTTATATCAATGTATTCGGATGTAATAAAGGTCAATATTAATAAGACCTTTCAATAAAATAGAATAAGGCGGATGTAAGAAGACCTAAT
>JZKD02S0056295.1:296204-336990 GCA_000966675.3 Picea glauca | reverse complement strand
TTCCATATATCGTTTCTGTGTATTGAGAATATTATGCTGGATATTTTACTGTTACTCTGTTATTTCTAGCATTTTGTTTCTGTTCTGCATATTTTATATATCTGGTATCTTGCAAAGACCAAGAAATAATTGTAGTGGACCTATGTATGTCATAGAGAACCTATCATGCAAAATATATTTGACCAAATAAATGGTTGAAGCAAAGCTACCAGTGATCAAAAGATCATCAACATAGAGTACTAAAATCATCACAGAGTTAGTAGTCCTCAATAGGTAAACATTGGAATTAGATTTACATCTAACAAAATCATGTGAAATAAAGTAAGAATCCATATTTGCATACCATGCTCTAGGTGCCTTCTTGAGGCCATAGAGAGACTTCTTCAGTTTACATACTAAAGATGAGTTTTTAATGAACCCTTGTGGCTGCTCCATGTAGATATCCTCTGAAAGTTCACCATGAATAAAATCATTCTTCACATCCATCTAGTGAACTTCCCATCCTTTGGCTGCAGCAATGGCTAGAGCTAAGCGAATGGAGTCAATATTTTCTATAGGAGCAAAGGTCTCATCATAATCTATCCCATGAATCTGTTGAAATCCTTTTTCAACTAATTTGTCCTTGTACCTACTCACCTGACCATGTGATGCTCTCTTGGTCCTATAGACCCATTTGCATCCGACAAGTTTCCTCCCTGGTTGAAGTGGAACCAGATCCCAAGTCAGATTCTTTAGGAGAGAGTCATGCTCCTCCTGCATGGATGTTTCCCATAGTGTATTTCGAGCAACCTCATTGTAGGTATGTGGATCAGAAGATTGAACCATATAGCAATGCATGGGCATTGTTGGTTTAGAAGATGAAAGTACATGAGAAGGATCCACATGATGAGATCGAGTCCTTCTCGAATCCAATGGATCGCCTGCAAGGTTACCTACTTCCAAGTGTGGAATGTGCCCACTTGGGCATTTGCTGAATCTCTGGCGCTGGCTCCTCATTTGGTTGTACTACCTACTCATCTGCATGTATAAAATCCTATGACTCTGTGTCTAAATATGTATCATCTAAGTGTGTGTAATCATCATCTCTAATGTCTGGAACTAATGGAAGCACAAGATTCTCTGTATGTTGCACTGGAGGTGCATGCAAAGTACTCTCCTCAAAATGAATAATGCGCTCAATGATGAGTCGATCTGTAGAGGGATCAATCAATATGTACCCCTTCCAATCATATGGATATCCCACAAAGATGTAAGGTGTGCTCTATGGATACAAGGCTTTCCTCTTTCTAGAAGGAATATGGGCCCATGCTCTAGATCCAAATATGCAGAAGTGTGTGACATATGGTTTGTCACCTGTCCAAGCCTCAAAAGGTGTCTTATCCTCAATAGATCTGCGAGTTTCTCTGTTATGTATGTAAGTAGCAGAGTTTAGTGTCTCATCCAAAAACTTGGGAGGAAGTGATCTTGCATGCAACATGCAACTGGTCATATCCTTGAGACACATGTTCTTCCTTTCAACAACTCCATTCTATTGTGGAGTGTATGGAACGGTGTGCTGCAACTAGATACCAGCTTCACAATAAAGATTCTAGACATCTTTGTTGATATACTCCCCCCCATTTTTTGTACGGAGGGTTTTGATTTTATTCCCAGTTTGTGTCTCAACTAGAGTTTTGAAGTCTTTGAGATACTCAAAAACTTTAGACTTTTTTCTGAGAAAATAAACCCAAGTATAGCGTGAGTAATCATTAATAAATGTAAGAACATACCTTGCTTTGCTAATGGACGGATGTGGAAGTGGACCCATGAGATCAATGCGAATAATATCCAAGGAAGAGGAGGCTCTCCTTTCCTTCCCCTTTTCAAATCTCTCTTCAGGATGCTTGCGAAGAATGCATCCTTAACAAACCCCTTCATAAAATTGATTGTCTAGAAAACCTTTGACCATTCCTTTCTTGGAAAGTCACTGCATGTACCTAAAGTTTAAATGACCAAATATCTCATGCCATACTCTACTACTATCATTAGCATGAGTAACTAGAAAATATGATTCATAGTATATAAACTTAGTGAACTTATACAACCTTGATTTTTTATCTACCTCACCAACTACAATAATGGAACTATCATGCATGTCAAGTACAGTAACTGAATCTAATGTAAATTCAACCCTTTTACCTATTTGAGTGATCTGATAAACTGAGAGAAGATTTATAGAAAGATTTGGAACATGTAAGACATTCTCAAAACTTCCATTAGGGATTTCCACTCTTCCCTCTCCTGCAACTGCTATTGGAGTATCATCCCCCATGAGAATAGGAGGTCTGGAGCATGAACTCAAAGAAGTAAAAAAGTCCTCTTTAGCTGCCATATGATGTGATACGATAGAATATATAATCCATGAATAATATGAGGAATTGATTACAACTAGAGAATGATGATTACCTTTATTAGGTGCATGGTCTTCTTCCTTGTTCTTCTTGGCTCCTTCAGGAATGAAGTCTCCAAGGTTATTTTTTTGAAGTAATTCTTTCATAAGATCGATATGATTCTTCATGCATGTGGATTATTCATGATTTAGTTTATTGCAATATGTACACTAATTTCCCTTCTTCTTCTTCCCCTTGGAATTTGAATAATCTTTGGAACCTGAAGAATCCTTAAAGTGTTTGGAATATCCCTCCTTCTTTGAATTTGGATGTAATAGCTATTTTCGTTTCTGCTTCGATTTCTGATTGGATGACCCTTTTCCATCATGGATGTTGAGTTCATGTGCTTTGGGATATTTCATAAGGCCCATCTGTATGAGTTTTATCTTCTCTTGTGAGAGACTCAATGAATTGAGCCATCAGAGGCATTTTCCAATTTGCTCCCAAAAGACATCTGCCAAAATGGAAATTGGAGACATATATAACGTATTATGGTCATAGTTTGGCCAATACTGTTAGAATAAGTTGTTTCTATTATGTATACTTGTCAATACCACATTCACCCAATATCTATAGAAAAGACTTCAATTTAGTAAAGAAATCTTCTATATTATCAAAACTTTTAGGGTCTAAGGTATTCAACTCTACCTCAAGCATATGACCTCACATCTCATCCTGCTTTAAAAAGGGTCCTTCCAAGGTGTTCCAGATCTTGTTTGAAGTCTTGCATGCAACAACATGAAACCATATATCAGTGGATTTTAAATAAAGAAGTAATCATGTGGCCTCATCCTTGCGATTCACCCATTTGGTCTTCTCAAGTGCCGATGTGGGTTATGTTTATGTCGCCATCGTCAAATTATATAGTCCTTTTCTTTTGAGTTGAAATGAGGCGTTCGATTCCATTAAAAATAGTTGTGCGGCATGAGTATTATCACTATACTTGATTGAAGAAGTTTCATCGCCTTGATCCTACTATTGATTCTGAAAAGATCCTGAAAACCCAGATCGTGGATTCCGATATATGATAGACGATTCTATGGAAACTATAGATATGATAAAATATTTATATCTCCTAAAATATGATGTGGGTTTTGGCAATTTTTGGTGAGAATAAGAATCCCTATGTTATACGTATCTGGTCAAAATTTCATTCCGACCTAGATCACGGATTTCGAGATATGGATATTTTACTGTAGAAACCAAATTTTCTAGAGGGTCGTTGAATCGTCACACCCTAGAGAAGGATAAAGTGCGACGATGTTGAATCGTCGCACCCTAGTGAATGACATAGTGCGACGATTTTGAAAAATGAAATCTTCGCACCCCAAATGAAAAACATAGTGCAACGACGTCGCACCTTGGTTGTGTATAGGCTGCGACGATGCCTAGATAGATTGCAACGATTCCAATCGTCACACCTTTCGATAGGGATAGGTCGCCATGATTGAAGAAACTAGGTTTACTCAAATCCTCTTTTGTTCTTCTCTGGCTTGTTTGGGTTGCTCCAAGTAGCTCGACTCTGATATGATGGCAGTGTTTCATGGAAACCTGCATAGGAGACCTAGCTAAAGTATACACAAACAAATATTATCAATAAAAGGCAGAGAGATACAATATGAAGAATGAGAATCAATGTATATCATGATCTAATCAATGAGTGAGTGATATTCACTCATATAGGAAATGACATCCTATGATTAGTAATGCATGCATAATAGTGATGGTATAAAATTAGAAAGTCTAAAATAGAACTAGTCAGTTAACTCCCACTGAACTAGTGTTACTCCCACTGAACTAGTGTGCCGAAAATAGAAATTTCTCCAACACATTACTATATCTCTGTTTTTATTGAAATATTTTTGTGTATCTCATAATATCTTTGTATATTTCATTGTTATATATCTTCCTTCATTTTTCTCTAAAAAATAATTTGGATTAGTGGTATCAGAGAAGGATGCTCGTTGTCATTTCTTAGTGCATGTCCCCAACAAGGTCAGGGTACAAAGAGTTGGGTTTCAAGCAAGTTTCCTATGAGGACAACCACTCTCGTCAAGCCATGCGGCCTCCTATGGTGGAAGAAAATAAAAACGAGGGAGAAAAATATCCTCAATCAAGTTGTTGATCGTGGAAGCCCTCACGAATAGAGGAATGAGATGTTGGAGATTTTTTACCAAATCGATCAAAGATTGTCGACAATAACAATCACATATTCATCAAGCAATCACTTTGGAGACCCTACTCCATTCAACGTACAATTTAATACTGATATTCCCATATTTGAAGTTCATATCGATGAGGATTCTTTGGAAAAATGGTTAAATTTGCTAGAAGGTTATTTCTCTGTTCACAATTTTCTGATAGAGAAAATATCACCTTTTTGATCCTCAAGGATCTCCCCCATGTCAAACATTGGTGGGAAACTTACTGGGAGAAAAGTTCCACTGAGGAGTCTGGAATATTTGGGAATGAGTCCACTTGTGATTATTTTATGGATGCAGTCAAGGAGAAATATTATCCTATGGGAAACTATGATGAACAATTCATGAGATGGACCACGCTGCATCAAAAGTGGGGCAAAACAGTGCCAGAGTTCACAAATACCTTCCATACCTTGCTCACCAAGATGGATATCAAATAATCTAAACGATATCTGGTTCTGAAATACCGCGATTATCTACATAGGTACATCCAAACCAAAATGGAGTTTCTAGACATCTCATCACTGAGAGCCACTTATAGTTATGATGTCAAAATCGAGTAGATATTTAAGCAAAAAAACAAGCAAGAATTTGGTTCTACAATTATGAAACAACCAAAGTATGGTAAAGATATCCCTAACTCACAAAACAATTAAGAAAACCAATCAAAGACACAAGAAAAGAAGGGTAATGTGAAGATGAATAAGGATATTGGGAAGTGGTGCCACTTCCAAAAAATCCCTTGGCACAACACTGCTGAATGTCACTCGAAACATTCATTGGTGGTCGAGCTCAAAGAAAACTATCTGAGCCCCAAATAGGACTACAATTCATACAATAATAAAAGGAGACATATAATTAATGTAGAACCTGTTATCACCCCATAAATTATGGGAATCAACTTATGACTTGGATATTATGGATATTATTTGTATCTAGTGTTTTATTGGCAATTGATTTTTCATTTTAAAAGAAAAAGAAAAGAAAAGAGGGAAAAAAGAATTGAAACAAAAATCCCCATGCAATAATAGTAACTTCGTCATACCTTTCAAGCATGACCAAGTTCTTTTAAATTTTCAATGTTGATAGGTTAGCCTTAGTGAATGCATCTGACCAGACTGTCTAATCCTGGTCATATAGCCCCTAGGTTAGCCTTAGTGACTGCATCTGACCAGACTGTCTAATCCTGGTCAGATAGACCCTAGGATAGAATTAGTGAATAAATCTGACCAGACTGTCTAATCCTGGTCAGATATCCCTTAGATAGAATAATATCTTAACCCAACAGTTTAATCTGGGTTAATTGTCTTGTGAAAGTAGGTTAGAATGTAGATTAATTGCTTTGCTTGCCTTGCCCAAATAAAACCCACTTGAAGAAAATGCTACACCAAGTCTCCGTTGCCTAAGGATAGTTGAAGTGATGTCCCCTTGGTGGTGTCTAAGACAAAATTGGAAAAACCCATAAGAAGGCACGAATCCTAAGTTTTTCCTACACATGACATTTTTCGCTCCCGACCTATGTTTCATTCACTTTCCAATGGTCCAGATCACGACGCTTGGATCAACGGCCGACAAAGTATTCCAGACCCCCCCTAGTGTTCTGCTTTTAACCGGGGGTGGGGGGATCGGAATCGGTAATAACGTATATGCTCATCTGGACGGCTCAGAGAGGAGCGCTTAAATCTACGACCCATATTGGATTCCGGACCCCCCCACCCGTTCTTCCTTTAACGGAGGGCGGGGGTCCGGAATTGGTTATAACTTGGGCGCACATCTGGACGGTCCAGAACAGAGCGCTTAAATCCACGGTTCACATTGGATTCCGGACCCCCCCATCCATTCTGCCTTTAATGGAAGGGGGGGTCCGGAATGGGTATTAAAGAACGCGCTTAGATCTGTGGCCAGGAAGCAAATACACAGATCAATGGCTCATAACGGATTTCGGACCCCCACTGGTGTTCTTCTTTTAACCACAGGGGGTGGTCCAGAATGAATATTCCTTACGGCGGGCCCCTTGTTACATGTGGCATTGTGCTATTGGTCCAGAAGTCCCATCCCCCACATGCTGCTTGACATCCTGTCGCCGCTAGACGTCATCCTCCACTGAGTCCACTTGCTCCACTTGCTCCCACGGTTGTGTCACTTCTCATAACTTCTACTAGTCCATGTTGTTAGTACCATAACCCCCTTCACTCATGAACAACCTCCTTTGGCGACTTTTACATCCAGTCACCTGTCCAGTCAGAAGAGATTGCGAAGGCACCTCGCCAATGGCCTACCCCAGAAATTCAGCATATAGTTGTATCGAGTCATCAAACAGTTTCAATTAGTTAAGTTAGTTAGTCTAAAAATAGTATGAGCATGTCCTGATCAGTTATGACAGGAACATTTGTATTTTGAATTATAAATACTTCATCTTTCGAAGTATTGAGGGTTGTTGATTCGCACACCCTATTGCTATCAAACTGTATCATTTTTGAAGAGATCCACCATTAATAAAGAAGAGGCATTTTACAGGATTCTTGCGTATGTTCACTGGTGATGTGATTTTCTAAGTTAAATGTTTTTCTTTCTCTGTAATCATTTTGTTTTCTGGGACTAATCTTTATGAATAACGTAAAGTTGTAGAATTTATCTCGGATACCCTGTTTCCGATTCTAAATATTTTAATGTTTATCTTCTAATACCTTCAATTAAGAAATTCTTAACTGCTTGTTAGTTGAAGTTATTTTTCTTATCTTTTCTGCTCTCCATCATTTTAATTACTTAAAGATCCAGTGAATGTATTATCTCGCCCTGTGAAGTTCTTTTTCGGCATTTCTGGTTGTATCTGTTATTTGATTAAAAACAGACCCCATAGCCCAATGAATGTGTAGACTGTCTCAACCAATTTATAAACCACTTTTACAACAAAACATACTTGTGCCTTTACCTAGCCTAATATCTAAACTAAAAACAAAGCTAAATCATATAGAGAGATCCCTCTCTGAATCTAGAAGGGCTAGATCCCAGCTTTAAAAGCGGTTGGTTAAGGTTACCTTTGTAGATTTCTTCTTTTTCAACCTCTAGGAAATTTACCAAGTGCTAACATAATTGGTGACTCCACTGGGGAAGAACTAAAAATTGATAATTTCACGTTTTCTTTCTCCTAAAAAGAACGATAAACTTTGAGAAGAATGTAATATTTAGAGGTTGATCAAACTCTGTACATATTATTTTCAGACTCGTAAAATTAAAATATATATATATATATATAAAACAAAAAGAGTTCTGGCTCCCAAGAAAGTTCACACTCGATCTCATCCTGACCCAGAACCCTCTACAACGATAGATAATCCTGAACATTTGCTCAGGCGAAAGACCTTAGCTTCCAGTTCAACGAGTTATACTCCCCTTCATAAGTCTCCTTCCTTTTCCGGAGAACCAGATACCTCTCAAAACCTTGATCTTGATACTTTTCCACCCTGAAGCTTGGTTAGAGCACAGTCTGAAACTTTCGTGACATGACTCATTTTTTAACCGACTGTGTTGCAACCCCGAACCCCGAGGTTTTGTCTCCTACGACTAAACTACAAGTCACTACCTCAGCACAACCCGGTCCTTCAGCGTCCTCGACTTCAGTCGCTACCTCCCCAACCACCCAGGTCGTCGTCCAACATCCTCCACCTGTCATGGCAGCTCGATATGCCCCTTTGGTGCTGGCCGCACCACTACATGCCATGCCCCAAGACTATCAGACTAGACTTCCATAGTTCGATGCAATCGAAACTTTAAACGCACAACAACATGTGGATAAAATGAACGACTACTTGGATTTACAAGAAGTTGACGAAGTTGACGTTCAAATGAGACTGTTCGCCCAGACTCTAACAGGGGACGTCAAGAAATGGTTCAAAGCCTTACCCGCCACATCAATCCCTAACCTTGTCGCATTCCAAAGAAGTTTTCTTGACAGATGGGAGGTAAAGAAAAACCCTCTCCAGATACTGTCAGAATACGAGAATATAAAAAGGAATCAAGGTGAGACGGTACAAGATTATTGCACCCGTTTTAACAATTTGTATAATGCAAGCCCAACTGAAATCAAACCTCCCCAGGGTTTGGCATTGATTAAATTCCTGGATGGATTCGATGCTGACATGTCTTATCAATTAAGAGAAAGAAATGTTGCCACCCTTGAAGACATGCAGAAAAGTTCTATTAGTGTGGAGGCTAATCTATTGGTGAAACGAGCCCGTCAAAGGTCAGAAAGGAGAGTCACGATCAAAGAAGAACCTTCTACGTCAACCACTAATTCCAAATTGGATTCTATGGTCATAACTTTGGAATTATTGATGGAAAGAACGAATATTTCAGACAGAAATCCTCTGAGAGACAACACACCTTCTCCTCAGATTCGAAACCCCAATTTTAGAAGAAACCCCTCTTAAATAAGATAGAGATATCCAAGGGATCAAAGAGATCAGAGAGGTCCTGATCAGCCGATCAGGCCTCCTCTACAAGAAAACTATGCTGATGAAGGGGGGGAAGTGATTGAAGAATTGGAAGACACTCACATTAACCTCATGGGAATTCATGATAACGAGGCCATTTTCCTCACCCAAGAAGAGCAGGAACTCTGTTTTCTAAATCAAACTAAGGTAAGTGAGGAAGCCGAAGATGCGGGACAACAGGCCTTTGAAAACGCTATTTTGGAGGTGCACCGTCAATACAACCTGTGAAGTAAGAAGACAGAAGGAAATTCCTCGAAAAAGACGGCTGAAACGCAGAAGGTATCTGAGACTGAGAAAACTCCTGACAAGACCACTGCTGAGAAGTCTTCTGAGAGGGAAAAAACTGACGCTCCGGTGAAGAAAAACATCACCATACTGAAAAGACCATCACAACCCGAAGGTTCACCTATTAATCCACCGAGTACTTCTGAGCGAAGGAATATGGTGGACAAACCAGAATCAATGAGTCAGACCTGAACTCCTGCGCCTTTTAGCCTGGAGGGTGTATTGGCCAAAATTAAAATTCCTATCCCACTAACAGAGTTGATGAGCAGAGGCGGTTATTGTTCACAAGTACTAAAAGTGTTAGACATTGAACTAGACATAGGCACCAAGGCCTTGACTATTGGATCAATGACTCATTCAGACACTGTGAACCTCAATGATGATCATCCCAAACTCCTTTTCGGACCTGAAGTAAATGGTCGAGACGATACCGGTGATGTAGCTCCCTTTTACATCAGTTTGAACATACACGATTTAATGTTGCATAACGCCATGCTGGATTCAGGTGCCTCACATAATTTGATGCCTAAAGCAGTAATGGAAAAACTGGGATTGGAAGTCACTAGGCCTTACAAATATCTACACTCGTTTGACTCCAGCAAAGTCAAATGTATTGATTTGATTAAAGATTTGTGCATCACCCGGGTGCAGATCCCTTCTAAAAGCATGGTAATGGACGTAGTGGTTGCAGACATTTTGCCTAAGTATGGAATGTTTCTCTCCAGGTCCTGGGGAGCTAAGCTGAAAGGAACCCTGCAGCTGGATATGTCTTATACCACTATCCTAGTGTTTGGGCAACAAAGGAGGCTATACAGAGAAACACTGATGAAGTACATGGTCAGTAGCCAAGAGAAACCTCACAATTATCCCCTTTACTCTGCTCATTCCGATTTAGATTCGTTCATCTTGTACAATGATGGTGATACTGAAGAGCCAGATATTCAGCTGGTGAAAGATGTAGCTAGTCAAGATGAAGGTCCATAAAACGGTGAGGCAACAAAGATGGAAAATGTAATCGCTGAAGATTTCCCCACTGATTTCTGGAGTATGGATTTCGATGGAGCTGTGAGTAAAGAAGGAGCAGGAGCTGGAGTCTGGTTGCATAATCATTGGAAAAGGTATTCAGAAAATCATTCCTATAAGTTAAATTTCCACTGCACTAACAACGTTGTCGAGTATGAAGCTTTAATGCTCGGTCTGAAGCTGTTGAAAAAAGTTGGTGCTAAGAAAATAATGGTAAGGGGTGACTCTGAATTAATAATCAAACAAATTAAAGGGGAGTATGATGCTAAACACCCGTGCCTTAGAGCCTACCGGAATGCTATTCTTGATGATTTGAAGTGTTTTAATGAGGTTGACTTGCAGGTAATGCCGAGAGGACAGAATATTTTGGCCGACGGATTGGCCACTTCAGCTGCTTCCTGCAAGATTCCTTTCTTCCAAACTCGCCCATACACTGTTGAAGTGAAATGCAGACCGACAGTTCCCGATAATATCAGGTACTGGCAAGTGTTTGGAAATGACGATCAGATAGAGGACTTTTTTCAATGCAAGAACGATTTTGAATGTACAAACATAGATGTAGAAAATGAAAATGAGAATGTAAATAATCCTGAATTTGGAATAGATAGTGTGAATACTATAAATACGGTAGATACAGAAGATACAATAGATTTAGGAGAGTTAGGAGATGACGAAATAGATGCCGATGTTTTACAATTGAAAAGCAATGTTTTACCTAGAGGGCTTGTCCCTTTAGAAGATCTGTTTGACAATGACGATGTGGCTAAGAAACCAAAAATAGAAGCTCATGGACAAGAGGTAGAGGAATGCAACATAGGAACTGAAGAGAAGCCTAGGATGGTCAATCTGTCCAAATATTTACCCCCAAAACAAATGCTTAAGTACATTGAGCTATTCAAAGAATATTTAGACATTTTTTCCTGGGCTATGAAGATTTGAAATCCTATGACACCAGCATCATACAACACAGGATTCCCATAAAGGAAGACCAGAAACCGTTTAGGCAGAAACTTAGGAGGATAAATCCCAAGTTGCTTCCCCTGATAGAAAAAGAGATTAAGAAAATGTACGATGCCAAGATCATAGTCCCATTACATTTCTCTAAGTGGGTTTCTAATTTAGTCCCTACACGTAAGAAAACCAGGGAGATCAAACTCTGCATAGATTTCCGAAATCTGAACAAAGCATCCTTGAAAGATAATTACCCCTTGCCTAAAATGGATCACCTCCTGCAAAGAGTGGTCAGGTCCAGTCGAATTTCTCTGTTAGATGGTTTCTCAGGTTACAACCAGGTCCTAGTGCACCCAGACGATCAAGAGAAAACCACTTTCACCACACCCTAGGGCACTTTCATGTATGTGAAGATGCCTTTTGGTCTGATGAACGCAAGAGCCACCTTCCAGAGGGCAATGGATATCGCTTTCATAGAAGAGTCAGGTAAGTTTATTGTCGTTTATCTAGATGATGTGACTGTGTTTTCCCAATCCGATGATGAACACCTGTGGCACCTTAGACGAGTTTTCAAAAAGTGTAGAAGGTTCGAGATTTATTTAAATCCCAAGAAGTGTCTTTTTGGGTTAGAAGAAGGCAAACTGCTGGGACACATCATTTCTAAAGAGGGAATCAGAATTGACCCCAGCAGAATAGAGGCCATACTAAAGTTAGAACACCCAAGAAACCTCAAAGAACTACAGTCATTTATAGGGAAAATTAACTTTCTTCGAAGATTCATTCCCAATCTAACCGAGCTCCTCCAAAACATTACCAACATGCTTAAAAGGGATGCAAAAATAAAATGGGACTCTGAGTCCAGACAATCGTTCGAACAGGTCAAACGATCACTCATAGAAGCCCCAGTTTTGATTAGTCCCGATTTCACTAAAGATTTCTATCTTTTTTCTTTCACTTCTGGACATACTATAGCAGTTGTATTACTGCAGAAGAACAGTGAAGGGTATGAACAACCCATAGCTTTCTTCAGCAAAGCTTTAAGAGATGCTGCCCTGAACTACAATATTATGGAGAAGCAAGATTTTGCTTTGGTAAAGGCTATAAAGGACTTCAGGGTCTATATTCTCCATTCTCACATCATAGCTTATGTTCCAAACGTGGTAGTAAAAGATATCCTGACACAAGACAACCCTGATGAGAGAACGAGAAAATGGATTGCAGTTATTCTATAATATGACATAGAAATTAAGCCCACAAAACTAATCAAAGGCCAGGGCCTTGCCAAACTGATGGATGAATCTAACTTCATAGCTCTTGACATTAATTTTCTAGATGTGGTAGATGAACAAGGCGAGATGGAGACTCCAAACGTTAGAGATGTTTTTCTCAACTCTCCATGGTATGTAGAACTTATATTCGTTCTACAAAATTTACAAGCTCCCCCTGGTCTAACAAAGACTAAAGCTAGATTTTTAAAGTTGAAATCTCTGAAATTCTGTATTCTAGAAGGAAATTTGTATTGGAAATACCCTGCAGGTATTATTTTAAATTGTTTACTAAAAGATGAAGATGATACAGTGTTGCAGGAGTTTCATGCAGGAGAATGTGGTGGCCATTTGAACTGGAAGGTTACAACCAACAAAATACTCAGAGATGGATTTTACTGGCCCACCTTGTTTGCAGATGTACATCAGAAAGTAATAGCATGTCACCAGTGTCAACTGTTTGAGGGTAAAAGGAAACTCCTTCCTTTACCTCTTAAACCAATTTCAATGGAGGCTCCTTTCCAGCAATGGGGACTTGACTTCATTGGAGAAATACACCCTCCGTCTTCAGGCCAACATAGGTGGATCCTTACTGCCACTGATTATTTTATCAAATGGATCGAGGTTGTACCAAGCAGGCAAGCCACTGACTCTGTTATTATCAAATTTCTTGAAAATAATATTTTGTCTCGTTTTGGTTGTCCTAGAAAGATCATTACTGACAATGCAGCTGCCTTTCGGTCAAAGAAACTCATTGATTTTTGCAATCGTTACCACATTGGCTTGGGGCATTCGACAGCCTACTACCCTCAGAGGAATGGGTTGGGGGAATCCTCAAACAAGACTTTGGTAAATATCATCAAGAAAACATTGCAGGAGAATAAAAAATCATGGCATGATAAGATGGTATTTGCTTTATGGGCGGATAGACTGACCACCAAAAGGTCAATCGGTATGTCACCATACCAGCTGGTCTACGACACTGAGGCTGTTTTCCCAACTTATTTGGGGGTCCCTGTCATGAAGTTACTTCAAGAAATTCAAGCTGAACCAAATGACTCCCAGAGACGAATCAATCAGATGATTCATTTGCAACAAACTAGAGAAGATGTTTTCAACAAAACACAGGTCATCCAAGAGAACATCAAGAATATCTTTGACAAACGAACCAAGGAGGATGATTTTGAGCTGGGAGACCTGGTGTTGAGATGGGATGCCAGGAACGTGGATAAGGGAAAGCATGGGAAATTTGATCATCTATGGACAGGGCCATACATGATCCAAGCTTTCAGAGGAAACAATGCCTTTTTGCTAAACAATGCCAATGGGTCAGATCTGCCAGGAGCACCTGTGAATGGAAGAATGCTGAAACATTATGTCCCACCTTAGTAAGAGATTTGAAGAACCCACTCTCCATTGTACATACCATTTTTAATTTTTAGTCTTTACTTGCGTTTTCTGAGTGAAGAACATTGGTAGTTTGTTGAAGCCCGAAGAGAAGGCCCTAAGCAGCTAATCATTGTTTTTCAAAATTTTCCTTAGAATAAGACCAATGAAGGCTGCTAGACAGATACGTTCAGAATGACAGGAAACTAGATTCTTGGCACTTAACAGGGCAAGTACCATCCCCATGTGGAGCCGCTGTTATTACCCCATAAATTATGGGAATCAACTTATGACTTGGATATTATGGATATTATTTGTATCTAGTGTTTTATTGGCAATTGATTTTTCATTTTAAAAGAAAAAGAAAAGAAAAAGAAAAGAAAAGAAAAGAGGAAAAAAAGAATTGAAACAAAAAGCCCCATGCAATAATAGTAACTTGGTCATACCTTTTAAGCATGACCAAGTTCTTTTAAATTTTCAATGTTGATAGGTTAGCCTTAGTGAATGCATCTGACCAGACTGCCTAATCCTGGTCAGATAGCCCCTAGGTTAGCCTTAGTGAATGCATCTGACCAGACTGTCTAATCCTGGTCAGATAGCCCCTAGGATAAAATTAGTGAATAAATCTGACCAGACTATCTAATCCTGGTCAGATATCCCTTAGATAGAATAATATCTTAACCCAACAGTTTAATCTAGGTTAATTGTCTTGTGAAAGTAGGTTAGAATGTAGATTAATTGCTTTGCTTGCCTTGCCCAAATAAAACCCACTTGAAGAAAATGATACACCAAGTCTCTGTTGCCTAAGGATAGTTGAAGTGATGTCCCCTTGGTGGTGTCTAAGACAAAATTGGAAAAACCCATAAGAAGGCACAAATCCTAAGTTTTTCCTACACGTGACTTTTTCCGCTCCCGACCTATGTTTCATTCACTTTCCAATGGTCCAGATCACGACGCTTGGATAAACGGCCCACAGAGTATTCCAGACCCCCCCTAGTGTTCTGCTTTTAACCGGGGGTGGGGGGTTCGGAATCGGTAATAACGTATATTCTCATCTGGACGGCTCAGAGAGGAGCTCTTAAATCTACGGCCCATATTGGATTTCGGACCCCCCCGTCTGTTCTACCTTTAACGGAGGGGGGGGGGTCCGGAATTGGTTATAACTTGGGCGCACATTTGGACGGTCCAGAATAGAGCGCTTAAATCCACGGTTCACATTGGATTCCGGACCCCCCCATCCGTTCTGCCTTTAATGGAAGGGGGGGGTCTGGAATGGGTATTAAAGAACGCGCTCAGATCTGTGGCCAGGAAGCAAATACACAGATCAATGGCTCATAACAGATTTTGGACCCCCACTGGTGTTCTTCTTTTAACCACAGGGGGGGTTTGGAATGAATATTCCTTACGGAGGGCCCCTTGTTACATGTGGCATTGTACTATTGGTCCAGAAGTCCCATCCCCCACATGCTGCCTGACATCTCGTCGCCCCTAGACGTCATCCTCCACTGAGTCCACTTGCTCCACTTGCTCTCACGGTCATGTCACTTCTCATAACTTCTGCCAATCCATGCTGTCAGTACCATAACCCCCTTCACTCATGAACAACCTCCTTTGGCGACTTTTACATCCAGTCACCTGTCCAGTCAGAAGAGATTGCGAAGGCACCTCGCCAACGGCCTACCCCAAAAATTCAGCATACAGTTGTATCGAGTCATCAAACAGTTTCAATTAGTTAAGTTAGTTAGTCTAAAAATAGTATGAGCACGTCCTGATCAGTTATGACAGGAACGTTTGTATTTTGAATTACAAATACTTTATCTTTCGAAGTATTGAGGGTTGTTGATTCTATGATTTTTGGGCATGAAATGAAGGATGAAACCCAACAAATGGTTCCATTGTTGGGACTTGAATTCTTGTTGACATCAATGGAGGAAAATAAAAATGAGATGGAATCCTTCTAAGGAGGATATTCAAGACTAGATAGTGTGTGAAAGAAGACGATTTTATCATGCGAGAGACACAAGGATTGTAGGTGAACATGAAGGAATGGGAAGGAATATATATTTAATTGGATATGCATGAGCTCTTCTTCATGAAATTTCCATCTCTTCAGCATGAATGGTTAAAGAGACAAGATGAAGTCAACTCGATTGCATTACCAGTGGAGACAATAGTTTGGGATCGAGCCAATCTTGATAGCTTGAACGTTCTAGATAACAAGTGGATTTGGGATATTTATTTTTGGTTTGCTCGAGTGAAGGAAGGATACATTATTGAGTTCACTATAGAATAAAGATATTCCTTCAATGAGGATGAAATAAAGTTAGAATAATGTCCATGGAAGCATATGATAGAAGAAATTTCACTTTGGATCAAGATGTTGTGGTGGAAAGAAGAATGATGTGCATGGACCCTGATAGAATGGCCAAGTAAACCCACTAGCACTTGGGGGTTGGAAAATGTGGGGGAAAGAGCCATAATATGGATCCATTGAGGAGGATCCAAGAATTTGATGAGATAAGGTGAGGAATGGAACAAATAAAAAAGAGTAGAGGAGAAAAATAGTCGATATATATGCAATAAGAGATGAGATTAGAGAGAAATATAAGGAAAGGAGTAGAGAGGAGTTAGCCAAGAGTGCACAGCGAGGTGTCGGGCACATAATGAAGAGAAAAATCACATCAAGAAGTGGTGTGGGGGGGGATGTTGTTCCATAGTGGAGAATAGGAAAGGACATGCATGTGAAGAGGCTTGGCATTGAAGATATCGATAGTGACAATAGTGGTACTGAGGGCCTAGGTGATGAAGCTTGTACCATTTTCATGTTGCGGTATACCACAACCTTAAGAGAGAAGAGAGAACACATGTGTGGTGTGTAGGCACAAATTTGTGGTGCGTCGATAGAATTGGAGGGGGAAGAACCACACATTTATGCACTAACAAGAAGATAAGTTGTCACGCAATATAGTGAGGCACCAATCACAAGAGAATTTGGCACTCATCATACTGGTAGTACATTGAGTAGGAGAGATAATGACGTGTGAAGAAGTTGTGTGTTGAGTGGAGAGAGTGATTTTGCACAAGGTGGAAGTGCATAGATCAGACTGGGAGATGAATCACATAATGGTAGTGTGTGGATCGGCATGAAGGAAGAAGTACGCATTTGTGGTGTGCAGTCAGGTCAGGAAGAGAGGGCACATATCATTAGTGCAAGGGAAGAAAAGAAATATGAAGGCTCCCATAGTGGTGCGTGAGATGAGTTGATATTATTGGATGGTCTTGCACAACTACAAGTAGATATCTCTTTGGGTCACCTAATGAGAATTTTTAGAAGAAGATGGTCTTAACCCCCATTTGTACCACTCCCCTTGCGTATTTTTAATCAAGAAGAAGACAAAAGAGATAGTGGAGATATTGGAGTTGAAGAAAGAGAGGAAGAATACAAAAGTGATGAAACAAGTGAAGTGTTGGCATGTTTACAAGAAGAGCATGCTTGTCATTGATGGAAAGAACAACAACAATGATGGCATGTCTACAAGAAATAAAAACAACAATGATAGCATTCTTACATTTATTGATGGCAAGAACAACAATGATGAAGGTATGGTTACAGGAAATAATAGTAGCGACATTGGCAGGTTTACAGTTGGGAGACAACAATGGAAAATAGGCAGGCAAGGAAGATCAACAACGATGATGGAATGGAAAGATCACAAGCATAAAAATGAAGAGAAATAGTGATTTTTGGATCCCATTCAGAATTCCTGATGACCATTAGATTTGAATCCAGACATGAGGAGTGCAAAGATGGAGGAAAGATCTCGGGCGTTAGATCCGAGCACAGGGTCTGACCATCATTGGATTCAGGAGAACCTGCATGTTCTTTAAAGTGCTAGGAGAAGCAGGCTTACAAAATCTTGAAAGCAGGAGGACCGTCCATCTTCGGGAAGGACACATGGTCACAGATCAACATTTTGCTGACTAAGAATTCAAAGGAAGGAAGTGCTCTATCCTATGAAATTGAAAAATGAAAAACCATGACTTAATCTCCATTTCGGAGTTTCGAATACCGGGAGTTGGAGGTGTCAAGGACACTCACGAAAAGAATGTCGAAATTGTGAAATGCGAAACCATGATTTAATATGAGTCGTTGATCAAAGGGAGATCGTGGACCGTTGATCTGACTCCATTTCGGAGTTTTGGATACTGGGAGTTGGATGTGTCATGAACACTCACGACAAGAATGATGAAATCGCGAAATGCGAAATCACTACTTAGTCTGAGTCATTGATCAATGGGAGACTGTGGACCATTGATCTAATTCCATTTCAGAGTTTCAGATACTGGGAGTTGGAGAATTCAAGGAAGCAACTCACGACAATAACTCACAATATGTGAAATCACAAAAAGATTTGGACCGTTGAACCATCAAGATTGTGGACCGTTGATCTGACTCAATTTCGGAGTTTCGACGATCGGAACATGAAGATTTGAGACTCTTCATCACAGGAGTCCCGAAGTTGCGAAATGAGAAACGCCGAAAATTTCAGGGTTCATGACTTGGAGTGTCGAAACACTTCAACACAGAAATGCTGAAATCTCGAAATGTGAAATGCTGAAAATTTTGGGATTTGTGACTTGGAGTGTCGAAACACTTCACCACATAAATGCCGAAACGCCGAAATGCGAAACGTCGAAATACCTTTTGTTGTAGGTTGTGGTCACCGTTAGTGGTCATGTGAGAGGGAGGAGCTAGCACCAAGCTAAGCTCCTTTTCAACGATTGTAACATGAAGAGTCGAGACTCTTCACCACAGGAATGCCGAAATGCCAAAATGAGAAATCATGAAAGCACTTTATGGATAAAGTGCTTGGTCACAACTGTGGGCATGTGAAGGAAGGAGCTTGCAATATGCAAGGCTCAATTTCATGATTGGGAGTTGGAAGAGTCAGAGTGACTTGCAACAAATTCGCGAAATGCAAAATTGCGAAATGAAGTTTCGAATAAGGTTGTGGTCACATCCAGTGGTCACATCTGCAAAAGATGGAGGAAGGAGCTAGTGCAACCAAGCTCCATTTCAGAGATCACGACTTGGAGAGTTGAGATGCCTCATCCCCAGATCCATGAAACGCGAGTCATAAAAGCACCTTCTGAACAAGCGTGTGGTCACCACCTGAGGCCACATGTGAAACAAAAGGTGAAAGGTGCCAAAGGAAAAAGGCTCAATAGGTTCATAGTGTAACTGCTAGAAACGACTGATGGTTTCTACCAGAGGACTCGAAGAGACTTCAGGGTGATTGCTAGAGAAGATGAAGAGTCTCGAGGCATCTTCCAGTGGAATGGAGACTGTTCATAGAGGTTATTGACAGATGTAAGACCGTTGGATCCTGGAAATGAAACAGAGGGAATGAGCTCAACTGTGACAGAGAAGACGAAGAGTCTCGACTATTGGAGAGGCTAAGGAATCTCGACATCACACCCAGTGATGATGGACGCATGGGTTTAACCGCCAGAGAAGATGAAGAGTCACAATGATGATCAAGAAGAGCACTCGACATGGGGAGAGAATGCAGAAGCATTGTGCACATAGCATGCACAAGGGTGCATAGAAACTATAAGAATGCAAAACAAAGAAGCAATGAGTGTTGTTGTTGAGAGTGATTCAGGCGTGTAGAAGGAGGCAATGTGCAGCAGCTAAAATACACAGAAGAGGAATGGTGCATTGAATGGACATGGCGCACAGATCATAAAGGGAAGAAGAACTGAAAGTGCAAGGAATGTGTGTAGGAAGACAGTGAGGCAGGCAGAGCATGGTAGTGTATCAGAACAATGATGAGATTGGTAAGACATTGATGAACATTATATCACTGTGATAAGTTTCAGTAGCAAAGATTTATATTTCAGGGTGGTAGGGAGGTGCTAGGGAGGACTGTTGTCCTCAGAGGTTCAAGTGGGTGCTTGAACACAGGGAGTTGTAGCTTCCATCTGGTTGTAGCCAGAGAAACCAAAGTGGTAGGGTTGTGCAAGGGAGAACATTGGTTCTCTGATATACAAGTTAGTGCATGTGTAACTGGAAGTTGGTGTTTCCATCTAGTTGGTGTTGGAACTCTTAAGAAGTTGGTGCTTCCATTCAATTGGTGCTGGAACTCTTAGGGAGTTGGTGCTTCCTTCTAGTGGGTGCTAGAGACCAGGGAGTTGGTTCTTCCTTCTAGTGGGTTCTAGAGAAACCAGGGAGTTGGTGCTTCCTTCTATTAGGTGATAGAAAAAACAGAGAGTTGGTTCTCTCAGCAAGTTGCAGCTTGAAAAATAGAGGTTGTAGCCTCACAATGAGTTGGTGCTCATAAGTATGATAATGTACATAATGTAAAGATTACTTATCATATAAAGAAGAAGAGGTTTTTACCCTTTATAGGTTTCCTCAGGAAATATCTGTCTCTATGTATCTCATATGTGTGAATGATGTTGAATGTTCTATTGCTTACTTCCCCGCATTATTTTGATTGTCATTGAGTGCTCTGTAAAGAGTTTAAAATAAGCATAATTGTTTAATCACGGTAATAACTTATTCACCCCCCACCTCTCAGTTGTCCAAAAATTGGTATCATAGTCGGCCCCTTTTATCTAAGGGTAGATCCTAGAGCTTAAACATGTCAATCGATGAAGGAAATTCAACCAATAAGGCCCCTCTGTTCAATGGAACAAACTTCGCCTTCTGGAAGGTTAGAATGAGAACATACATAATGGCCTTAGGTGCTAATGTTGGGGATGTAGTAGAGACTGGATACATAAAGCTTGTTGTGATAGCTTCCAAGGATGATAAGTTATAATTTAGATTTAATGCTAAGGGAATGAATGCTATCTTGAATGGACTTGCAAAAGCCGAGTTTGTAAAGGTGACGCATCCTCAAATTGCCAAAGAAATGTGGGACAAACTCATTAGCAGTTATGAAGGTAATGAGAAGGTAAAATATTCCAAGTTTCAAACCTACAGAGTACAATTTGAAAATCTACAGATGAAATAAGATGAAACCATTGGGATGTATTTTCTGAGAGCTGAAGAACTGGTAAATGCAATAAAATCACTTCGTGAAAAAATTGAGGAACCCTCTTTAGTTCAGAATTTTTTTAGATCTCTGCCAGATAGGTTCAACCCAAAGGCCTCAGCTATAGAAGAACTTAATGATATAAAGGCATTGGCTTTTGATCAACGTCTATGAACGTTGACTGCATATGAAATGAGGATAGTTACAGATAAACCCACCTCTAGAGAAGCATTATTTAAAGCATATAAGAATGAAGATTCTGAGCCTGATGAAATTGAAGCAAAATTCATGAGAAGACTAAAAAAAGGATCAGGAAAGTACCAAGGTAAGCTACCCTTCAAATGTTTCAATTGTGGTAAGATAGGTCATTTTACAAATAAATTTCCACACAAGAAACATGATCATAACCCTGAAGGTGAAAAGAAGTTCAAACCTAAGAGATTTGGTAGAAAGAAAAGTTTTTGTGTAAATGATGTTAACTCTTCAGAAGACACAGATAGTGACTCCTCACATGAAGATAAGGACAATGAATTCATGCTTATGGCCCAATATGATTATGATAATAAAATCACAGGAAGTGAGGCTAATGAAGAAGAAGATGTGGTTGATATGGAAGGAGAACTGATCAGTGCACTGGAAGAGATTGACGGACTCAGAATTAAGAACAGAAAGCAAAAACAATTGTTGATACAGTTCGAGAAAGATAGTAAATAGCCTGATGAAGACTTTTCCCTACTAAAAGTGGAATTAGAAGAGGCAAAGAAAATCAAGGACATTCTAAAACAACATTTATCAGAAAAGAAGGCAAGATGTAAAGATCTGGAATAAGAAGTAGTGAAAACTAGAAAAGAGTTGGAGAAGTTTCAAGCCTTGTATCATCAGAATCTGTCAAGTATCAAAGCCTTAGAAGGATTAGCCACCATTTTGAATCAACAAAGGAATCCAAAGTTGAAAATAGGGTTGGGTTACGAAGAGGGATCAAGTAGTGGTCATCCAAGCAACAAAGACTTCATCAAGTTTGTCAAATCTACAACTAATGACGACAACAAACCTGAAGAAACAAAGGAAGATAATCAACCGCCCAGGAGGAGTAAAGAAAAAGGTGCCAGAACTGAATTTGTAGAACAAGGAAATATTACACTCCCTGCTCAAGGAAATCATCAACATGGAAGAAATCAATTTTCTCAAAGAAGGCAACCATTTTCTAGGTACAAAGAATTTTTCTATGGATATTGTTTCTACTGTTCTAACTTTGGTCACAAAGCTGTAAATTGTTCCTTAAGACTTAGACATGAGAAATTAAGATTTCCAAGGAATAAATATCTGCCACAACAAAGAATGATACATCCAAGTAACAAATCATCACAGATTGCAAATTGCCAAATTAAGTCTAAAGACATGCAAATGAGGAGGTCAAGAAATAATAAACAGTCAATGAGTAGACAACACTGCAATAATAAATTTTACCTATTGAACAATGAGATTGAATGCTATAGCTGTCACAACTTTGGCCACAAAGTTGCAAACTACCATATGAAGAATTACAAAGCAGATCCAAGGATAAAGTTCATAGATAGAAAGGCCAGCACATGGAAAAGGAAAGATAGTGAAAAAGGTGGTCTAGAACTTTCAACTCAAAAACAAAAGGCCTCTGGGAATATAGATAGTGGATGTTCCAAGCACATGACTGGAGACAAGGATAAGCTTCTATCAATAAGTAAAAGAAAAATAGGAAATGTGATCCTTGAAAATGATGAACCAAGTAAAGTCAAGGATAGAGGGATGGTGAGTTTGAGTAATGTCAAAGGAGATGCCCAGTACGTTCTGCTTGTGGATGGTCTGAAACATAATTTTCTTAGTATAAGTCAAAAGTGTGACAGAGGCATTGAAGAGTTGTTCACATCCAAAGAGTGTAAGGTAAATGTAAACTCAGGACAAGTGGTGAATAAAGGCATAAGGACAATTAATGATGTTGATATTGAATCCTCCCCTGCAAGTAAAGAAGAAGACATAGATACAATAAAAGAATGTTCAATTAGCATCTATCCCATGGAAGAAGTAGAAGAAGAATCATGTCATAAGATGGGAGATGAAGTTTTGAAGGTTGAAAAGTCAAACACCCAAAGCAAGTTCATAAATAGGTCCATGACCCTAGATAAGCTCTTGGATAGTCAAAGATCACCAAATGACAAATCTGGTATTGGATACAACAAAGAAGAAATCAATACTCCTAAGAAACCTGATACAGGTCCTTCGTCTGTGAAAAACAAAAGCAGGTATGAGAGTGGTTGTAGTGGTTTTTTCTCGTGATTGAATATGGTCATAAAAGCCTTGGATTGTATGCATCATGGAAGAAAAATGAAATTGCAGTAATAGAGATCAATGAGAATCAATGGGGAGATCCAAGGGTTATTTAAAAGGTACAAGCTACAATTGTGCAGTGTTTCAGTAGGACATCAACATCTTCAACAACATCATTGTTTTTTACAAAATGATATATATGACATCCTGTACAGATAACAAGAGGAAAGACCTTGTCAAGGAAAGCTAACCTTTTAGGAACAAAGGGAAAAAATAGTTTGAAGTAGAGAGAACAGTGACAGGGGGAGTCATTCAGTTATGACAAGAAAAGGTTGATGAAGGAGTCCTAGTAAGAGAGGTGAGAAATATTGAGTATTCTATAGAGGATACAATGGAAGCAGAAGATGAACAGGTCCAAGAATCAGAAGGAGAAGACTTTGGTTTAGATACAAATATTCTGCAGGACTCAAATAAGAAAATCCATCATGTCAGGGGGAGTTTGTGTTGGCTGAATATCTGATACCTCTTAAACATACTGAAACAACTTGGGGGGAGCATGTGTTATTTGAAATTGATATCAAAGGGGGAGAAAAGGAGTGGTCCAGACTGGATGCTACAGTTGGAGGTCCAAACAGATTAGCATAGCTGTTCAAGATTGCCATCAATGCCAAAGGGGGAGATTGTTGGCATGTTTACAAGAAGAGCGTGCTTGTCATTGATGACAAGAAAAATAACAACGATGGAATGTCTACAGGAAAGAACAACAACAATGATAGCATGCTTATAGTTATTGATGGCAAGAACAACAACGACGAAGGTATGGTTACAAGAAAGAATAATAGCGACGTTGGCAGGTTTACAGTTGGGAGACAACAATGGAAAATAGGAAGGCAAGGAAGATCAGCATCGATGATGGCATGGAAAGATCAAAAGCGTAACAATGAAGAGAAATAGTGATCGTTGGATCCCATTTAGAATTCCTGATGACCGTCATATATGAATCTAGACAGGAGGGGTGAAAAGATGGAGGACAAATCTCGGGTGTTAGATCTGAGCACAGGGTCCGACCATCGTTGGATCCAGGAGAACCTGCACATTCTTTAAAGTGCTAGGAGAAGTGGGCTTACAAAATCCCAAAAGCAGGAGGACCGTCCATCTTCGGGTAGGACATGTGGTCACAAATCAACATTTCACTCACTAAGAAGTCAAAGGAGGGAAGTGCTCTATCCTATGAAATCGTGAAATGCGAAACCACGACTTAATATCCATTTCAGAGTTTCGGATACCGGGAGTTGGAGGTCTCAAGAACACTCATGAAAAGAATGCCGAAATCACGAAATGTGAAACCATGAATTAATTTGATTCGTTGATCAAAGGGAGATCATGGACTGTTGATCTGAATCCATTTTGGAGTTTCGGATACTGGGAGTTGGATGTGTCAAGAACACTCATGACAAGAATGACAAAATTGCGAAATGTGAAATCATGACTTAGTCTGAGTCGTTGATCAAAGGGAGATTATGGAACGTTGATCTGACTCCATTTCGGAGTTTCAGATACCGGGAGTTGGAGGAGTCAAGGAAGAAACTCACGACAGGAACCCGCGATATGCGAAATCACGAAAATATCTGGATCGTTGAACCATCAAGATTTTCGACTGTTGATCTGACTCGATTTTGGATTTTCGATGATCGCAACATGAAGAGTCGATACTCTTCATCAGAGGAGTCCCAAAGTTGTGAAATTCCAAATGCCAAAAATTTTGGGGCTCATGACTTGGAGTGTCGAAACACTTCAACACAAAAATGTCGAAACGCCAAAAATTTCGGGGTTCATGACTTGGAGTGTCGAAACACTTCACCACAGAAATGTTGAAACACCGAAATACCTTTTGGTGTAGGCTATGGTCACCGTCAGTGGTCATGTGAGAGGGAGGAGCTAGCACCAAGTTAAGCTCCTTTTCAACGATTGTAACATGAAGAGTTGAGACTCTTCACCACAGGAATGCCGAAATGCCAAAATGCGAAATCGCAAAAGCACTTTATGGATAAATGATTAGTCACAACTATGGGCATGTGAAGGAAGGACCTTGCAAGTTGCAAGGCTCCATTTCATGATTGGGAGTTGGAAGAGTCAGAGTGACTCGCAACAAATTCACGAAACGCGAAATTGCAAAATGCAGTTTCGAATAAGGCTGTGGTCACAGCCAGCGGTCACATTTGTGGAAGATGGAGGAAGGAGCTAGTGCAACGAAGCTCCATTTTAGAGATCACGACTTGGAGAGTCGAGATGCCTCATCCCCAGATCCACAAAACATGAGTCATAAAATCACTTTCTGAATAGGTGTGTGGGCACCGCCTGAGGCCACATGTGAAAGGAAAGGTGAAAGATGCCAAAGGCACAAGGCTTAATAGGCTCACAGTGTAACTGCTAGAAACGATTGATGGTTTCTGCCAGAGGAATCAAAGAGACTTCAGGGTGATTGCTATAGAAGATGAAGAGTCTCAAGGCATCTTCCAGTGGAATGAAGACTGTTCATAGAGGCTATTGACAGATGTAATATCGTTGGAGCCTGGAACTGCAACAGAGGGAATGAGTTCAACTGTGATAGAGAAGACGAATAGTCTCGACTATTGGAGAGTCTAAGGAATCTCGACATAACACCTAGTGATGATGGACACATGGATTTAACCACCAGAGAAGTTGAAGAGTCACAATGATGATCAAGAAAAACACTTGACATAGGGAGAGCATGCAGAAGCATTGCGCACATAGAATGCACAAGGTGCACAGAGACTATAAGAATGTAGAACAAAGAAGAGATAAGTGTTGATGTTGAGAGTGATTCAGGTGTGTATAAGGAGGAAGTGTGCAGCAGCTGAAATACATAGAAGAGGAATGGTGCATTGAATGGACATGGCGCATAGAGCATAAAGGGATGAAGAACTGAAAGCGCAAGGAATGTGTGCAGGAATATAGTGAGGTAGACATAGCAGGGAAGTGTATCAAAACAGTGATGAGACCGGTAATCCATTGATGAACATTATATCACTATGATAAGTTTCAGTAGCAAACATTTATATTTGAGGGTGGTAGGGAGGTGGTAGGGAGGACTATTTTCCTTAGAGGTTCAAGTGGGTGCTTGAACACAAGGAGTTGTAGCTTCCATCTGGTTGCAGCCAAATAAACCAGGGTGGTAGGGTGGTGTAAGGGAGAACATTGGTTCTATGATATACTGGACGATGCCTATGTAACTGGAAGTTGGTGCTTCCATCCAGTTGGTGTTGGAACTCTTAGGAAGTTGGTGCTTCCATCTAGTTGGTGCTGGAACTCTTAGGGAGTTGGTGCTTCCTTATAGTGGGTGCTAGAGAATCCAGGGAGTTGGTGCTTCCTTCTAGTGGGTGCTAGAGAAACTAGGGAGTTGGTGCTTCCTTCTAGTAGGTGCTAGAGAAAACAGAGAGTTGGTGCTCTTAGAAAGTTGCAGCTTGCAAAATAGAGGTTGTAGCCTAACAATGATTTGGTGCTCATAAGTATGATACTGTACAGAATGTAAATATTACTTATCATATAAAGAAGAATAGGTTTTTAACCTTTATGGGTTTCCTCAGGAAATATCTATCTATGTGTATCTCATATGTGTGAATGATGTTGAATGTTATATTGCTTACTTCCCTGTATTATTGTGATTGCCATTGAGTTCTCTGTAAAGACTTTAAAATAAGAATAATTGTTTAAACATGGTAACTGATTCACCCCCCCCCCTCTCAGTTGTCCAACATGAAGAATAAGGTGAAGTCAACAATAATTTACCCCATGCAAGAGTGGTTTAGAAAGATCCAACCAATAATAGTTATAAAGGAAGAACTATTTCTAGTTTGAATAAGGAAAATCAAGATAGTAAACTGAGGTTTCCCATGTTCCATGTAATGGGTAAGGACGATGCAAAGAAACATTGGTTCAAACATGAAGCAATATGGTCTATAAAGAGAGTTAGATATGACACAACTAATATCAGACAACTAGAGACTAAGTTTAGGGATAGGGCCTTGGCGTGGTACATGAAATACAGGGCTACTATGGTAATGCGACAGAAAATGTCCCTCGCCGAGATCAAGTAGGATCTGCTTCAAGAGTTTCAAAAGTCGAAGTCAGAACTCCAATGCACTACAGAAATCAAGGAGATCAAGAAGAAGGAAGGAGAAATTGTCTATGAATATGAAGAGGTTCAAAATATTGTTGGATAGTATGATGTTCTAGATCCAAGAGTAGCACAGAGAGTGGTTCATTACAGGGTTTCCCCCCCATATCCGAGTCCCTCTCACCCAACAAAAGGTGATGAATTAGGATGAGGCAGTCGAGATCATGATGTTCTTGAAAGCTACATCTGGAGGCACAAAGACATTATCTAGGCTGGTGCAAGTTTTTTCGTAACTAGCTAACCTAAAAATACAACTACAAGATACGACCAATATTAAATTCATGCATGAGAACGTATGGTGTACTACATGTTGTTTAGAAGAGAATCATCGAGCCGAGTGTTCGATTCTCCCAAATTATGTGGTAAAAAAAATGTTGAATCCATTTCCGTCTAGATAGACAAAATGGTGTCAAATTTGTAGACAATGAGGCCATGTGCCACCGCATTTTCCCATATTACAAAATTATCAAACAACGACTCACACCCCATTCTGTGATTTTTTTTAATACATCAGCCCTGATGTTAATATCTATTGCACTCTCAAGTTAATGGAAGATTACACCTGGGATGAATTTTAGGTACAAGAGAACAAGTGTTGTGAGCATGGTGGGATCGATAGAGGTGGATATCAAGGAGGACCCCAAGGTGGATATGGGCATGGTCACAATCACGTATATGGTGGAGGAGGTGGTACACCCCCCATATGTTTCAATTGTAGTGAGATTGGTCATGTCTCACGATTTTTCACTAATCCACATGTGCTTTGCACATATTTTTATAGTCTTGAGCATGTAACCGAGGACTGCACTAAATTAATGAATAAGTGGGAGGACAAGAATACCAACTATAACATGGTGCATGTCGAGCCATGCAAAAAATAGAAGAAGAAAAAGGAAACACACTTTTAGATATTAACTCATGGAGGGGTGAAGACAAGGGAAAACTTTGAGCATGGTGAAGGCTCGGGTCAATAACCCAAAAAAAATATCATAAAGGCACCCCATCCCCATCCTATGTTTGATATTGCTCATCAGAAGTAGTTTATGCATGAGGCACAAAGATCCCTTGAATAAGAAAGAGTGCATAAAAAGATGAAACACACAACTCATAGGTCTCTTGAAGAGGCATGGATCTAAGAGTAAGTGCAAAGGGTGATACAAAGGTCACTAAAGGAAGCAAAAATCCATGAAGAGGTGCAACGGGTGATGCAGATGTCACTGGAAGAAGCTCGTGCATGTGACACAAATATATTTGGAGGAGGCTCACGTGCATGAGGAAATTCAACGTGCAACCCAAATATCAATAGAAGAAGAACATAGATATACTACACTACGAAGCACTGAGAAAAAAGATTATGAAGAACAACGATGGGAGGAGTTGAAATGCACAAAATGCACAAAAATCTTGCATGACGTAGGTTTCATGGAAGTAGCTGAAGATCAAGTCAATACCTTCTTACATTATTGTGTGCACTTGCTTAAATATCCAGAAGCTGCAAGTAATTTGACACAAATGTTAACTACTTGCATGAAAGAAAAAGGAGAGGACACCACCATATCAACTCCGCTTCCAGAAAGGGATGTCTTCTAGGTCAGAAAGAAAAAGAACATTGGCTGATATTTTAAGATGACAAAAAATCTTGGTGGGTACAATATAGATGGAGTCATGTTGGACCTAGAATCCGATGTGAACATTTTACCCAAGAATTATTAGGAAGTAATGGGTAAACCTAAGTTGTTTTGGTATCCCATCCAACTCGCGTTATCTAATCAATACAAGATCTATCTGATAGGACGGATGAAGAAAGTAGAAGTGAACATCAAAGGAGTGAAAAATAGGCTGATTTTGAAGTCATCGGGATCATGGGTGAGTCTCATCCACATCTTACATTGTTGGGAATGGCTTAGCCTTTGACAATAATGTTGTGTTAAATTTTATGAAGAGGTAGATGTCCTTTGAAACTGACACCCTACATATGGTCACTCCACTAGACCCATATGAGGGTGACTGCTACAATGATCCCATAAATGAGGATGCACAGAGATCAGGCATTGAAAATATTTACAAGGTAACATGTTGCAGGAACGACTACATAAACCACACCATAGATGGTGAATTGAGCTAGAGGTGTGTCAAATGTTATGACATGGATTGTGAAGATGCCCTGTATAGATGGTAGAATAATATCTATGAAGTGCCCACTTGCAAATGTGCATGAATCACAAAATAAGTGTGATGGATCGACTCTCAAGTTTTCAATGCAAGTGGAGACATTCTTGATCCAAATTATCATGGAGCATAGACTTCAGGCCATGGATTACCTAGTTTAAGGGACTTTGGTGCAGTGGTGGGAAAATCTCCACTGAAATATTCATATCTGAGAGAAGTTATCGGAGTTTATAAATGTCTAATTCCATATCACTGATTTTGAAATATCCAACCAATATAAGGGCACTGGGGACTCTCGGGGAAACATATCATCTTGTGAATGGTGCGGGATCACTAAAAACATCACTCAATCATAGTGGGTCCATCAGTTCATCCGTACCTTGGATACGATTCCTAGAAGCTGGTACATTCAGGAGGAACTCAGGAGGAAAACAACTGAGTGGACCTATATGAGTTCCCAGTTTATTTCCACCTTTTGGTTCACCACAAAATATCTCGTCCTTAGTAAGGCACTCTATTGGGTTAAGGAATTCATATGTCATCAATAGCCAAAGGCCACCAGCCCCAGAGTTCTATATTCATACCATCAACCAGTGGATGTACAATGTTGGAAGATTGATGTAGACAATATTAATGACAAATACCTCCACGACATCTAGATCATAGAATCAGAAGGAGAACGTGCACTAAAGGGGAAGTCAATAGAGATGAATGCACCATACTATAATGGCCTCATAAATACTAAGAAGCACAATATGGGTATGGAAGAATCACACAAGATGGCCATTATTGAATATTACTGGGATAATGCGACAATCACTTAGGTCACTGACCTCCTTAAAGAATATGAGGACTTGTATCCTCAAAGATTTTCTAAGATGAAAGGAATTGCGAGATCCTTGGGAGATATGAAGATCTAACTCAAACTTGATGCCAAGCCATCCAAGAGAACACCCTACCTCTTAAACCCTAAGTACAAAAAAAAGGTACGAAAATAACTAGATCGAATGTTGGATGTCGAGATCAATGTCCCTATGAAGGAGTCTGATTGGATTAGCCCCATGATCATGCAACCTAATAGTAATAGGGAAATTTGTATATGTGTCAATCTAATAATTCTGAACTTGACTTGCATCCATTATCATTTCATGACACCCTTTACATATGAGGTGCTAGAAAATGTCGGTGGTAAGGAAGCCTACTCATTCACAGATGGTTTTTATGGATATCAGAAAGTTCGAATAGTGAAGGAAGATCAAACTCAAACCACCTTTGCGATGGAATGGGAGTCATTTTCATAAACCCTCATTCCCTTTGGATTAAATAATTCCCCTACAATATTTTCCCAGATAGTGGTGGCAACGTTCAAGGAATTTATTCACAAGTTCCTTGAGGTCTACTTGGACAAATGGACCATGTTTAGTTTGATTAAGAAGCACATGCAAGCCCTTCAACTCATTTTATATCGATGTCACCAACTAAAGATCTCTTTTATTTTTTACACCCTTTCATATATTTTTGGGCCACGTCGTGTGTAAATATGACTTGCTCATGGACCCAACTAAGATTACCACCATCTTGGATATGGTGGACCCTACTTCAATTCACAAAATGCATGCAACCTTAGGACACACCAAATACTACATACAGTTCATTCATAACTATCCTTACATTGTAGCCCCATTAGAAATATTATTGTGTAAGGATATTAAATATGAATGGACATTAGAATGACAACAAGCCTTCAACACCCAGAAAGAAAAAATAGTCGTTGTGCTTATTTTTATTTTTTCAGATTGGTCCAAGCTCTTCCATGTCCACATTGGTGATTCATCCATTTCACTAGGCATCGTTCGGGCACAACCAAGGGAAGGAAATATTGATCATTCGGTCTAATTTTTCAGCCAAAAGTTATCTGATGTCAAATTAAATTACACTACAACCAAGCATGAGGGTTTGGCTATGGTATATTCCTTGAAAAAGTTTCACCACTACTTACTGGGGCCCACTTTCAAATTATTCATTGATCATTCTACCCTCAAGTATTTAGTTGACAAAACTATGTTGGGTCTCTGCATCTACCGGTGGTTGTTTCTATTTCAACAATTTAACTTCAAGCTTATTGTTAAAATAGGAAAACAAAATGTGGGCTCGGATCATATGTCGCAAATTCAGACTGGGGAAGCTTCCCAGATCCTCGACAATGAAATTTCAGATGCACAAATATTCTAGGTGGAAGTCATCCCGGATCATTTTTTCAAAAAAGAAGAATTCCCCACCACTGAACAGACTCCCATGACATATACTCGTGTGCAACGTCATCGGCGGGTGAGCCACAATGTTGATTATCAATTGATTGATGAAAATTTGTATAATTTTCATGTGGATGGTATCCTACATGATTTTTCTTTAGAAAATGAAAGGAACTCCCTCCTATATGAGGCACATGAAGGTATTGTTGGAGGCTATAACATCGGCAAGGAAAACACATGCAAGGTTCTATGTGTTGGGCTCTGCTGGGCCTCTCTCTTTGGATACTCTAAAAACTACTGCGAATGATGCCATGTATGTCAACGAGTGGGAAATACCTACCATAGAGATGAGCTCCCACTCTTACCAATAACTCCACTTGATGCCTTCGACAAATAGGAAATAATATTTTTTGGGCCCATCAATCTGACCGCATGTCGAACTAGGAATGATACATTATTACTGCAATAGAATATCTAACAATATGGGGTGAAGCAACACTAGTAAAGGATTTTATAGTAGATACTGCGACACGCTTCGTTTTTGACAACATTATAACCAGATTCATATGTCCAATGGAACATGAGTGAATAGATCTTTCATTTTCTGAACGAGACCATCCAAAAACTCACTCAAGAGTTCCTGATCCATCACCAAAAAAACACTCTGTATCACCCTCAAGCTAATGGTATGGCTGAATACTTCAATAAAATTTTAGAACATGCCTTAACCAAAGTTTGTAATGTTCAGTGTGATGACTGGTATCAACATATTCCTATAGTATTATGGGATTACTGAACCACGTGAAAAAGGTTTATTGATCACACAATGTTCAGATTAGTCCGTGGAAAGGAAGTTGTCATGCCAATAGAATTTTTGGTCCCTAGCCTTCGAGTCTCCCTCACAAATCAAATAACCAATAATCAGTCCCTCCAACATAGGTTGGATGAGCTTATGGAACTCAAGGAGGACTGACTAATGGTAGGATTCAACCAAGTGGTGGGAAAATACATACAAAAGGCCCGACATGACTGTACCATACAATAGAAAACCCTTTAGACAAGATCTTTAGTTTTGTTATATGACAACAAATATTTAGTACAACATCATAGTAAGCTACACATGCATTGGTTGGGTCAATTTCGACTAGTCTACATCAGTGAAGTAGGTGCTGCCAAGATAGAAATCGTACAAGGACAACTACTCAAAGTTCTCATCAATCGTAGTAGGTTGAAGGTGTACTATGGAACTCAAGAGTCAAACACCATTTAATTTTTTGTCATATTTTTGGCTCGATATAGTAATTTTACTATAGGTGGTATAGTATTTAGGACAACTCATAGTTGGCATAATTTAAATTTTGAGAGTGCAAGAATTCATCTTAGTCACTCAACCAGGTGACATAGGGTGCATATCATTGATATTTTCAAGTACAACTATGTTTTTGGAAACAAATATAGGGTGTTTATGTACACATCACGTGGGTGCTGGTAAAATTCCTAATTATTTACCTCTAGAAAGGGAAAATAATCTCATTCGAGCGGTTCACACATGTTGAAAGAACACATTGGGATGAAATATCACATTCTCTGATCACCCTCTCTAGTACGACTGATCTACAATATCGATCCTCCCATCCTCTGTAGTTTACTACCACTTTCTTCTTTCCCTTCAAGCCATCCCTTCCACATTCTTTCATCCTCCTTCCTCCCCGTCCTCACCATTTCCCATGTATATATTTCACACCCCCTATTATAAACTAGAGTAATTATCTACCAGCTCCTTTCATGATTTCCTTTCTCATCTCATTTCAATTCTCTTACTCCCCTATCCCGACGTGGCTTAGCTAGCTATCCATATTATTTTATCACTAGTTTGATTGACCAACCTAAGAGGCTATCTGACAGTATTCTAGGAGGGGGTTAGTATTTCAACCCCTACTCTTTCATCGTCTTCCCATCCACTATACTCAACAATATCGAATTCATAACTCCAAGCTTTATGAACTATCTTTTCTTTTTTGAAATGCTCCCCATCCTCCTACACCAAGAGCTACTTAACTCTTCTCCATGCTTCATCCCCTTTGTTGTTACAATGAGAACCTACTTAGTGTATTTCTCGATTCCCTCCTCCCACCTATTGTCATCAAAACCTCCCCTACATCAAGAAAGCTAGGACAAATTCCTCTATCCAATCTTGTTCATACTATCCCTCTTCTCACATCCTATCATTGCCCCACATTCCTCCAAAGTTAGGCCAATTGAGACCTATTGCTCGACCTAACTTCCCCAGAACAAAAATCTAAGAATAGAATGATGCTCTCTCTTGAGGGAACCTCACCACTATCTAGTCGATAGTGCTTAGTGGGAAAATTTCAATAGATCCCTCATTCACTTCCACAAGCACTAGTGAAGAATCTGGTTTGAGCAACTAGATGCAATCGTGTATGTTCTAAATAATGATGATATACTCTTCCTAAAAATACCCTGTTGAATACTATGCCACAAATCGCTTAAGGGCGGGCCAGATAATAGTGGTAGAGGCATGTTGGCACCCAAAGTTTTGGGTTCAGTTTTTCACGCGCGCACAAATGAAGTTGTGCGTGCTCATTCCATAGTGTTGTGTGGACCTAGAGAAATGTGTGAGGAATGTCATAAAGTGGGCATCAGATCCGGTTTTGTCAGTAGCGTGCCAATTTTAAATACTACCAATTGTGCGACGATATGAGTTTTGTCAATTGCATTGGAATCCAAGAAGATGCCAATCGAAATAAAGAAAGGAATCACCGATAAATCTCTTTGAATGATTATTTCCAGCAACATACGATGTCGTGGTGTGGCTAGAAGATGCACTGGATAGGTAGTTAATATTTCCCCTTATGCAAAGAGTCTACATGGAGTGCCAACATGCACCAAAAGTGTGCGAGGAAGTCAAATGAGACAAGTGAGTGGAGTAGAGAATAAAGAGACAACGCTCCCCAATAGTAGAAGATATAAAAAGGATCTCTAAGCTCAAAATCATAGTTAGTTGGTTGGTTAGTCAATTTATTGTTTATATGACTAGTGAGAGAGTTTTTTATTTAGCCTATATACCAGTGTCAAGCTCATTCTCAGCCTACTTTAATCCTATGATGTCTTGAATATATTCATGTGTCTTTGATAAGTTTGATTTCTAATGCAAGGCACATGGCACATTATGTTACATCTCCACTATTTTATATTGTAATGATATGAATTTTTGTGGTTGTCATAGGCAGTTGTTCAATGCATTGTATATCTCTGATGTGATGGGATACTTCCACTAATAAAGATATGGCAGTTCTAGTCTAATATGTTTATGTTATGAATGAGTTGGATATGTGTGTGTATAGTTTTAATTCTTAATCCTAAATAGGTTATGGGACCTGAGTTACATGGATACCAATTATAGTAATTCTATGTATGTTTAATCCTTCATCCCTATCACAAGAGCTTATGGTCTCTATGATCCTCTCTTTATCTCGGGTGAGACCTTCCTCAGCCTTGACCAAGGATTGATATGCACGTTCTTTGGATTTTTTGTTGGACAACTATGGATGAACCCTGGTTCTTAAACTCCCTAGCATTATGAAGGACGATACATGCGTGGAAACCAAACATTCATTTCTAATTCACTTCATTAAAGTCACATTTCCTTTGAATATTTATATGTGAATATTTACTTTCCTTCGACATCAATAACAATAATTTATCCAAGAATAGGAATACCAAAAATAGGTAGAAACCCATTTATATTGGTAACATCAAGGCCTTTCCCCCCACTGAAAGAAAATAAAATGTGGGAACCAGTGTAGAAATAGTGGGAAAACTAACACAACTTAAACTCATGGAAGGAAATGATGCAATTGGTGGCATTCCTCAAATGGAAAATCTAGACACCATAGGCATATGTGTGGGAGAAGTTACCACACTAATATATGGTAAGGAAGAATCCATTGTTACTCCTTCCATCATACTAGATGATGTAGGAATAGTTCCTCCCATGATGGATGACACACAGATGCCTGACATCTTGTGAGGATTTCTAAAGTAGGAAAAATTATCACTAAATTGTCTATTCATCTAAATGAGTAAAGGGTTGAAGGAAATAGTCAAAGGGAGATTAAAGTTTGGTGGAGGAATTTCACCAATTACTTCAATCTCCACTTGTTAAGACTCCTCTAAATCAGATGTGTGATCTTTGAAGGATTCTATGTTACTTTCATCCAATGTGGATAATAACTGCTACCTCGTGGTAGGTTATTCCTCCTCTTCAAGAGAAATTCATCACTTTAGATGAGACCGATGAAGCAGTTTTATAGCCATGGATAAAAGTATGTTTTAACCCAAATGAAAAAAAACAACCTATGGCCAATTAGACACAAATAGCCACATATCACACCTTACCAAATCAAAAGATTCAACAAGAAAATAAATTATAGGTCAAAGGGACCTTCTGAAAATAAAACATCATAGGGGATGTCAAGTCTCCAAGACATGCTAGCAAAGGTATAAGAGATAGTTATGATAACCCACATGTAACATTCCTTGCTGGTGTAAGTACCCTTGTAAATACAAGCACCCTCTAAGGGATATGGAATAGGGATTCGACCTCTGTCTCAAGTGAGACAAGTACTTTCCACTTTTAATCACCCACGTGATTCCCTAAGAATAATTACTATGGTTACTACTTTACAATCAAAGACTAGGGGGGGAAATAGTGGTTTGTGTCTACACATATGGGTAGGGAAAGAAATATTGAAACTTTAGAGAGAAATGTTGCTACTTTGCTACAAAACCCACATACACATGACAATACGATGAATACTAAAACAAGTGAAGAGGGGATATCACTCCACTTTCCATAATGAAATCTCTTCTTAACACCCGTGTTAGAGGTGCTTTTCCAACAAGTGCTCCTTACTACTAATGTATTTTTATGCTCATTAATAAATTTCTCGTTTCGTTTTATACCTCTTCTTCAAAGAAGCACATCTAACATATAATTTCAAGTGTTAGAGACTTTGAAAAATAACCAACTTATGGATAACGAAAAGAAATGTGAGTTTTCTTAGCAGTCATTTGTGTATTTGGGGTATGTGATCAGTGGAGGGGCGACCAAGATAGATCCTGCAAAAATGGAGGCCATCATAAAATGGCCAGTTCCTTATACTAATTTCACTAAGGTTAGGAGATTTTTCAAGATATCAAAATTCCTACGAAAGTTCACAGTATCCTTTTTAGTGATAGCTACACCACTCCACACCATAATAGTGAGCAACAAGAGTTTCTAGTGGGGAAAGAACCATCATAAATATTTTAATGATATAAAACAAAACATTATCCAAGATCTAATTCTCGCATTACCTAACTTGCAAAATTCTTTCTAAGTGGAGACAAATGCAAGTGGGTATGCTATGGGAGCAATTTTTATGTAGGTAGGTAAGTTGATATGTTATCATTCTAAAATTTGTCATGGGGGAATATTAAACTACCTTGCCTATCATAAGGAAATCTATACCTTCATTCAATCTATTAAGAAGTGGAAGCACTATCTAATGGGAAAGTAATCCATTATCCACACAAATCACTATCCACTACAGTATTTGTAGGCCCGTAGAGAACTTCAACAAACCATACATTACAAGTGGATGGGGACTTTGCAATAATTTTATCTAGTTTTCAAGTATAAGAAGGGAAACACTAATAAGTTGGAATACATGCTTTCAAGGCTACCGTCATATGAGATTATATCTTTGGGAACTCTTATGCACATGGGGACTTTTACCTATGATGAAAAAAATGAGGAATACGTAGAATATGAGAACTTCAAATAGGTGTTTCAACAACTACAAGGCCAAATTCATGTAAATCAAGGTGACAGTAAGGATGAATGTCATCTCCAAAATGGGTTTCTCTACAATACATGTAAGATATATGTACCTAAAGGTGAAATATTACAACTTATTAGAGAGGCTCACACCTCCAAGGTTGCAAGAAATTTTGGTGTTGGGAAGAGAGTTTCTATCTTGCAAAGGTATGTGAATTACCTAGAAAGAAAGAAGATGTAACTCAGTATATTAGATGATGCATACTTTGTTGTACTAGAAATCCCAATAATAGAATGAAATTTTTACAACATCCCTTACCTATACTCACTCAACCTTGCGAAATCCTTTCCATGGATTTTTGTGGGTGGCTTTCCAACAACTAGGAAGGGACATGAATATGTTTTTTTGGTAGTTGAGAGGTTCAATAACATGTGCATTCTTATTCCTTGTAAAAACTCCATCAAAGGACAAGTATTAGAAGATATGTTCTTTGAACATGTATGGGTGCACTTTGGGGTATCAAGGAGCATCATCTGAAACATGGATACTATATTTCTCAATGCCTTTTGGACTACACATTGGGAGAATATGGTCATGAAGTTCAAGGTATCTACAACATTTTATCCATAGACAAATGAATGGACATGAGTAGTCAATCAAACATTTTTACAACTTTTGAGGGGTTAAAATCAGAAGCATCCAAGGACATGGGATGGAAATATAATCTACATTCAACACTCTTATAACAAAGTACTCCATACTTCTACTAGTAAGTCCCCTTTTGTAAATTTCTTTGTATATTTTCCACATTCACCATTGGATGTTATTTCTGGACATCAAGGAGTGAGGGAAAAAATCATAGGAGAAACATTGGAAGTAGAGAAATTTGTTGAAAATATTATACAATTCTATTTGCAAGTATAGGAGAGATTGAAGAAGTCATAGGAAAACTATAATGCCATACATGATCAAAAAAGAACCGAGGAGTCATTCAAAGTGGGAGACATAATTTGGTTACTGTTGAACAAGGAAAGACTGTAATAAGAATGAGGATCTATGATATAACTCTTTTGAGGTATTAGAGAAGGTGGGAGATGATTCCTATAGACTCATTATACCCCCATACATGAACATTTACTCAGTAGTGAATGTGCAAAATTTGAAACTCTATGAGCCTTCCATGATAGATCAGGAGATGGAGCAGGTCTTGTCGACCATAGAGGAATTATAACCAAATGATCAAGAATATTTGGCATGAGACATAGCTTTTCTGAGGAATTCTATAGCTACAAGATAGGGGTAGCATGACCTTTGACATAATGGGTTGAAAGGAAAACTTCTCGGAAAATAAAAATTGTAATAAAGGGAGAAGGTAGAGGAAAACTTCCCTCACCTCTTTCAATAAATATTTTGGGGAACAAAGCCTCCCTAAATTGGGAGGTATGATCTGGATTGGATCATTATACAATTTTTCATAAATTTTATTACTTTCTAGGTGGAAAATTTGGAGGCATTGGCTTGTAGGGCCCATTTTAATGGTATATCCCAGTTTGGAGATTTGGGGTCTCGAACCTTCCAGAACAATTTTGAAGCATCAAACTACATTTTGGGGGGTCAAAACATTATGAGGTTAACTTATATCCTCTTGAATCTATTCTACACATCGATACCTTTTGAATTGTGAAAAACTTACCTGAATCATAACTCATATGCAAAAGTTATAACTACCATAAGTTTTCCTACCTTGTTGAACACCATGGTACGAGTGAATGACACATCGGCTTCGTTTTCTTACACATGTGGGGATAGCCATGTTTGGACTTTCAATATGATTCTAGAAGGTCCAAAACCTTATCACTAATTGAGGGTTGCAGATGAAAAAACCCTAATCCTAGACAACTATGAGGATATGCTAAATACCAAGTTTCTAGGGAGAGAAGGGGTTACATTCTTTTAACATTGTAATTTTTCCATAGTTGAGCAGAACATATAGGAGTGGATTTTGAGAGAATAATAGAGGAGGTAGGAGATTCTATAGCAACCATTCATGCCATATTGTCAAAGGAAACTCCCTGTGGAGTGCACCCCTTTATTTGTACTTGCATTTCATTACAAAAGAAAAGAGAGTAGAACATAAGCCTCACCTTATAGATAATTTTTCTCCGATATTGGGATTCCCATGATACATTTGTTTTTCATTGGTGTGGATGGTGTGTTATTTTTCTTAGTCTTTCATTTTTTCATTTCGGTTATTTCATTAATTTGAGCATTAAGTCAATGATTATAAATATGAGATCTAAAGAAAATAAACCTTCATAGTGAAATATTTCAGTATCATACAATATATGTTGTGACGAACAATGGAATATCCATTATAATTTACAAATCAGATTGGGTAAGAACTATTATATTTAGGATACAATTGTTAGAATATAATGGATGTGCTCATTTTACCATTGACAATATCTCTATTGTCACCCAACCATAGGTCGAAGCCTCCCTCCGAGCACCTTAACCTTGATAGAGAATCACTCCAGAAGAAAACCCTAGGCTAGATAGCCAAACAAAGGGTAGCACACCTTTCCCCAAGGATAGAACACCAACAAGAGTTGATCAGATAGTCCAAACCCTAGCCAAGATATAGTCCAAGCCAAACTTGATCTGCTAGCTACAACAACTGCAATGGAAGTGTTGGAAGATTGGTTGTTGTCATTGATGTCAACCCTAGTCATGGGTTTTGGACCACAAGATTGATGAAGTTATTTGGACATGAAGGAAAATGAACATGTAGATACAACACCCATGTATGGATAGTATACATCATGTTGGTTCCGGTGGTATGTGGCACGTCATGTGGATCCTCATGGTTGAGGAGAAATGAATTTTTGAAGATGACAAAGTGAATTGTACATGTAGGCCCTGAAGATAATTAAAGAAAAGAATT
>JZKD02S0056295.1:257279-280049 GCA_000966675.3 Picea glauca | reverse complement strand
GAAATTTATATATCTTTGAAATTTATAGTAATTTACACTACAAAAACTAAATTAAAGAAAAAAACTAAATTAAAGAAAAGCTAAAGGTCTTTTACTCAATTGCATGTTTTATATTTATATAATGTTTTTTGGATTTTGGCCTTACAATTATCTTAAGTATTCCAATTTCAAATGCAATGCTCCATATCTCAATGGTTCACAAAATTCATTAAGAACAATAAATATTTTATTACATTACATTTTTTTTTGGCTAGAAATTTGATATAAGTAGGTAAGATATAAGTGTACAAGTGTTGATGAGGGGAGTTCAGAATGGAACTCTATACAAGTTGTTGGGAATAAAAATTAGTAGTGGGTGTGACAATTTTGTTATTCCTAAGGTGAATAACAATAATCTCCTAACATTTGTGGAGAAAAGACAACATATTGGCATAAAAGAGTGTAACATATTGGAGAAAAAGACCTTGAGCACTACACAATGAAAGTATGGTTGAAGGTATACCTTATTACTTAATGGATTTTGATTTATGTGAACATTGCATATATGGTAAACATAATCGGGTAAGATTCTCATCTGGTGCTACATGATCAAAGGGGATCTTAGAGTTAATACAAAATGATGCATGTTCTATCACTAGATAAATCTATATACTATGTTTCTTTCATTGAAGATTTATTTAGGAATACATGGATTTATTTTCTCTGAAAGAACTCTCAAGTCTTTGGTAAATTTCAAGAGTTTAAGGCTCTTGTGAAGAATCAAACTGAGAAGAAAATAAAATTGTTGAGGACAAGTAGTGGTGGAGAGTTCTACAGGAATGAATTCAAAGAATTCTATAAGAAGTGTGGTATAGAAAGGCATAACACTACTCCATACACACCTCAGTAGAATGAGTTACAGAAAGGATAAACCAGATGCCGATGGAAAAATAAAGGAGCTCAAGGTGTCGAGTTAGGATAGAAATTATGGATAGAGGTAGTGGGTACTACATGTTACTTTGTAAATAGATCACCCTCATCATCATTGGTGGAAAAAACTCTACATGAGGCATGGAATGGTAAGAAACTCTCCTTTGAACATATCAAATTGTTTGGTTGTGATGTTTATGTGGATGTTCCAAAGTAAAATAGGAGTAAGATGGATAATAAAGATGAAAAGTGTATCTTTATTGGTTATAAAGATGGTATAAAAGGATATAAACTTTGGGACCAATAAACTAAGAAGGTTATCTATAGTTGGAATGTTTTCTTTAGAGAGGTTAAAGATGTTCCCAAATAGGAAATTTCACCAAAAGAAAAAGAACCAAATACAATAGAGTTTGAGTTGGAGGGTAAAGAATCTGACTCAATAGAAGAAGAAGAAGAACCTCATACTCCAACATTAAGGAGATTGGTTCGGGAAAGAAGACAACTAGAAAGGAATTCTCCCCTGGATTTTCATTATAATTTTTCTTTGGATATTACTGATGATGATCCTAGAAATGTTAGGGATGTAGTGGATTTAGAGGATGGAAAACTATGGAAAAAGGTCATAGTTGAGGAAATGACACCGGGATTTGTTTGAGTTACTAGATGAAAGAAAGTATATTGGTAGAAAATTGATGTTTAAAAAGAAGTTAAATGCATAAGGTAAAGTGGAGAAATATAAAAATTTCATAGAAGCAAAAGGTATTCTTAAGTAAAGGTATTCCTAAGTAAAGGGAATTCATATTCCTAGATGGAGAAAGTGAAAAAGACATTTTTTAAATGGAGATTACGAAAGATAAAAGAAAAAAAGTATTATGGTATAATTGAAAAATACTACTAAATCATTTTAAAAGGGAGAGATAGAAAACTAGAATAGTATGTGATAGAAATTTCAAGAAGTATTAGACAAAGAAGTGACCAATGAAAATAAAAATCCTATTTTGTAGGAAATATTAACTAAAATGCATGTAAGTTTGCAAAAAGCATAACCCGCAAAAGAATGAAACACTAGTTTTCAATATGTCATGGAGAGGGGAAAATGAGTACGACAAACAAAATAGGCGTACAATAAGGACAATAAGTATAGAAGGAAAAAGAGAGGACCCAAGGTACTTAGAAATAATAAATTTCTAGGATGAAACGATAGTGGAAAAAATAGTTTCCTTGTTCACATAACTTGTAGATGTATTTTCTTACAACAATCTTGATACGAAGGGAATATCAAAAGAGCATGGGGAATTCAAAAGTTATCTACATTATGGAAAATCATTAATACAAAGAAAAAAACAAATTAAATCTCAGATATAAAGAAAATATGTACGAAGAATTAAAAATATAATAAATTAAATTCTAGATATAATGAAAATATATATAGAAAGATTTAAAAATATATTTGATGTAGGAGTGATTTATCAAAAAGAATAAATTGAATGGCTATCACTCATTGGGGTGGTTAAAAGAAAAATGGAAAACTGATGATCTATATAGGAAACTAAAAAATTAAACGAAGTAACATTTAAAGATTGTTTCTAGCTCCTTTCTTAATGGAATGCTTATCATTCATTCGGGTGGTTAAAAAAATAATGGAAAATTGACGATCTACATAGGAAACTAAAACATTAAACCAAGTAGCCTATAAATATTGTTTCTAGCTCCTTTCTCAAAACAAATCTTCCAAATAGTAGTATACACTCCTAGATGGGTATGCAACTTACAATTAAGTGTCCATATGGGAGAAGGACCAAACACTTACTGCATTTTCAACAAATGGGAAGCATTTTCATATAATGAACATGCATGTTTTTCAAGAATAATCATGATAATTTTCAAAATATCCAATAAAAAATATTTAAAGGTATACCCAAATGAATAGGTTGTACTATTTGAATGACTAAATAGATATGTAACAAGCTTAAACATGATATTAAACATATTCAAATAAACATAAATCTCATTAAATGCAAAAAGATTCTAATTTCTACAACCTTTTATGAAACTCCCTAACACACATAATCTCAAAATAAGGCATAATGGTAGATATCAATATGGTCAAAGTCATAAAATATCTACAACCTCCTATAAAACCCTCAAGGTTAAATTCCTTTATAGTACATATGGGGTACTGTATAAAAAATTTCAAAAGATATGCTATGATAACTTACCCAATGGATATACTACTTCCTTTATGGTACATATGGGGTACTATATAAAAATTGTCAAAAGATATGCTATGATAACATACCCAATGGAAATACTACTAGAGAAGGAAACACCTTTTCAATGAGCCACCCAATGTTGAAAATGATTTGAAAAATAGAAAGATGGGATCATCAATGTAATAATATTGAGGTATTAAGGTTCTATGGTTAAAAAAATATTTTTCATGTACATGTGGATGCATTAAGGATATCCATCGAAGCCATATTAACATAACCAATAAAAAAACTATGGATTATCTCATACACTATGTAAGAACAAAAAATTCAATAATAAAAAGGAATTACAATACTAGAAAAAGATAAGTTTTAGGTATGATATGTGTATTACAAACATTTAGGCACTATTTTTTTATCCAGATTTATGAGCGGAACGAAATGAAACACAAATCTATAACATTAACACAGACATACACAAAACAATAACATAGATATAAAGAAGCTTAATTTCTATTCAATAAAGAAATATGTGGAAACTATAAAATTCAAAATGAAACAATCTTGCTCGAATTGTGGTAGTTAATCTCTGAGAAGATATGCAACGACTATGCACGTCCACCTAATCACATTACAATGAGGCCTCCAAGCCTTTTTAGCATCAAGACGTAAGAAAAATATATATAAATCCAAAAACCTAACCCTAGGATATGAAGTGCCAAAAGTCGTGTGGGCCCCGATGGGGTTAGTTGGTACATCAACTTTTGGGGGTCGTAAATTTTTCATACGATCTCCATTTTAGGTGCACGATAGCCCATTCGAAATGTCTATCCGAGGAATAAATATGTTTCTATAAAAAAATGAATCTATTCACTTTGTGACTGTGGTGAACCCAAAAAAAAATTGTTTAGGGCCTTAAAACGGCCCCAAAAGTTTAGGATCCGAAAAGATAGAAACAAAAACTACCAAGATGAAAATTGTATGTGAGCCAGTTGGAAGAGGTGGGTGGCTATCGATATCCATGTAGATAAATCCTAACCCCTTAGGAAGCAATGGTCTCCACTGCGTTGAGTTCCCCCATCATATGAGAAATTTTCTATTCAAATTGTGCCCTAAGTGAGGCACTTGTCTTGGTGCAGGAATTGCCCCTCTTTGACAACACAATAAAGATGAATCTTTTGTTGGTGAGTACCCTTGACCTATGTGTCCACAATATGATCAATGGATGCATGTTCCATGCAGTTAGGGTTGAGCTCTCTCAGTGTCAACTTTTCTGTTATCTTTGAGGTGTCCAATAATGGTGGAAAGTATGGCCGAAGGAGGTCCAAATTAAAAATTGGGTGCAAGCCAAGGAAGGGGGGAATTTTGAGCTCAAAATCATTGTCACCCACAAACTTGGTGATGGTGTAATATCCATAGTAGAGTGGATGAAACTTTCGATGGGGTCTTGTAAGGATTTCTTTCAGCAAATGCAACCAAAATTTATCTTCCTCCTGAAACTTGTGTGGAACTCGATGTTGATTATGGTGTTTCTTGTAATTGGCATTGGACTTATGCAAAATATCCTAAGCCTATTGATGGATGTGATATATTTGTTCAATGAACCAGGTGGATTTATTGGCTTGATTTTTAGCATGGGATGATTCTTCTTTTGTGGACGAAAGGGGGAGTGCAACATCCATGGGACACAATGGTTGAAATCGCAACCCCACCTTAAAGGGATATGGCTGGTTGAGATATATATGGATCTATTGTAGCTATGTTGAACAAAGGGAGGAATCTCATCCCAAGTGCGCATATTTTTGAAATTGTACATGCACAAGATATGCACGATCATCCTGCTGATGACCTCGGTTTGGCCATCTGTTTGGGGGTGGAAGGTCATGGATTTGGTGAGCTTGGTTTCCAACCGTGACTAGAGGATTGACCATAATGTGTTGAAGAACTAGTTTTCACGATCTGAGATGATGGCTTTTGCTATCCCAAAATGTACCCACACTCATTCGAAGAAGAGCTTGGAAATGGCCTCCTTTGTGATGCTCTTATTGCAGGCGACCATAATCTCCATCTTGGAAAATTGATCAACAACCAGAAAAACATAGTCATTTCATTGCTTGGTTTAAGGAAGGCCCAACATGTACTCCATAGAGATGGATTTCGAGGGCCTATCGGGAGTAGGCAGAGGGGTGTACATTCCTTGTTTCTCAATGGTCAGTTTTTCAATGTCAAAGGTAGTGTAGGACCCGATATACTTACTAACATCTTGTTAAATTTTTTGTCAATAGAAATGTTGTTGCAACACTGCCACTGTCTTTTCTATGTCGAAGTGTCGTGATACCCAACTGTAGTGATATTCCCAAATCATCTTATCTCACTCACTTGATGGGACATAAAGATGCCTCAGATGGCACAACAACCCGTCCGGAAAATGGAAATTAGTGACAGTTGTGTTTGTGCCCAACATATGGTAGGTAGTGGTGAAATCAGGATCTCTCTCATAGAGTTGGGGCCATCCAGAGGTCTCATGTCTGTAGGAGTGTATCACCATGGTTAGTGTTGCAACTGGAGGTGGACTGAGGTAGTCAAGGACGTGGTTGGTGCTCCCTATATAATACTTGATTTTGAGATGAAATTGATGCAAGTATCTCGACCACTTTTGATTGTAATAATTTTGGAATGTTTCTTGTGTTTGTATGAACTACAAAGGCTTATGATCAGTGTGGATGGTTGTCTCCTTCTCGAGAATGTAATGCCTATACTGGTGCTAAGATTATATAATGGAGTACATTTATTTGTCGTAAGTGGGGTACTTACAGATGGTATGTGATAGTGTCTCACTATGATAGGCCACGAGATTTCCATGCTGAGTGAGAATCGCTCCCACAACATAGTCTGAAGCATCTTTCTCAATCTCAAAAGGCTGTTGCAGGTCAGGTAATGAGAGCACCGAGGTTGATCACAAGCATTTTCTGTTGCGACTAGACCCACACAAACATTTCCTTTCCACCACCCCTCGTCACTTGGCTAAGGGCTCATGCAATGTGGGAGAATCCCAACACGAACCTGTGATAGAAATTGGTAAGGCCTAAGAAGATTCGAAGCTCAGTGAGTGTGGTCGGTGCTAGCCAATCAAGAATAACCTGGATCTTGGTTGGATCGACATGCACCCCATGCTCAATAACAATGTATTCTAGGTACTAGACCCTATTCATGTCGAAGGAGAACTTTTCCAAATTTGCATATAGCTTATTTTGCTGCAAAGTGTGCAAAACATGTTGAATATATTGCAAGTGTTCCACCCAAATCTTGTTGAAGATGAGGATTTCATCCAAATACACCACCACAAAAGAATTGGTGAAAGGCTGCAACATATCTTCCATCATCCTCATGAAAGTTGTTGGGGCATTTGTCAAGCCAAAGGGCATGACCAACGATTCAAAAATACCTCCTTTTAAATTAAAGGAAATATTCCATACATCAATATGCTCTATTGGGACATGGTGGTAGCTGAACTTCAGATCAATTTTATTGAAGTATTTGGCCTCCTTGAGCTGGTCAAGGAGATCATCAATTTGGGGAATTGGGTACTGGTTCTTGACTGTGATTTTAATTAGGGCCTGGTAATCAATGCAGAGTTGCTAGTCCCATCTTTCTTTTGCACAAACATGATTAGGATTCCACAAGGTGATGAGATTGGTCAAATGTGCCCCTTTTTGAGAAGCTCTTGGATTTGGTGCTTGATTTCCTCATTTTTTTTATAGAGAGTAGTGATAGACTGGCCCATTGGGTAGTGGTGCAGTAGGGGTAAGATCGATTGAGTGCTTGAACTGATAGTGCAAAGGTATCCCAATGGCTGAGGAGAAGATGTATTTGTATTCTTCCAAGACCTTATCCACTTGCTTCTTCTATGTGGAAAGACCTACCACGAAGGCCATGGATTTGGTTGCAATCTTCCTCTCACTTTGAGCATGAATAACAAGGAAGACAAAAATTCTAAGTCTAATAGATGACCTTCCTACATATCTTGGAAGATATTAAGGAAATGCTAGTAGGAGGGACTACCTCGAGTATCCTATACAATTTCTATTTCAAAGTAATAATAACACTATGAGGCCTAGACTCCTATACAATATGACGTTTCCATAAATAAGGTTGGCCCAAAAGAATATCACAAAATTCAAGGGGGGTGACATCACACAATACCTTATCTTTGAAGGGCTTGATGTCATATCCTAATGACATTTTTGGCTGAAGTGAAGATCACTCCCTTGGCGGAGCAATCCAATGGTGTACGACTATGGGTGTGGTGTTTTTGGTAGAGCCGACTGCTTGAACACCTTCACTGAGATGAGGTTCTTATGGATACCACTATCAATGATGAAGTGTAGCGGAGTACCCTTCACCCACATATGTGAATGAAAGAGGCACTCACCTTCCTCTAGTTCATCAGGTTCATCGGGATGGACCTTGGTGGTTCGAAGGATTTCACATCGACCACTAATGACTACTTTGAGCGACATTCAACAGTGTTATCCCAAGGGATTTTATGGAACTCACATCACTTGACCTTGTCTTTATTTATTTTCCCATTGTCCTTATTTGTTTATGGCTTATAATGGTTTTCCTAAGGATGTCCATCCTTCCTCTATCCTTTGTTTTGTAAGTTGGGGCCGCCTTTTCCCTGATTCTTCTATGAAGGGTTCACAGACCCAAACTCTCGCGTGTTTTGTTTAAGCTTCTACTTGATTTTGATAGGCTGTGCCCAAGGATGAGATGTACAAAAATTCCATTTTTGTATGGATGTATCTATGGAGATAGTGGTGATACTTGAGTACTAGATGTCACTCAAATTATTTGATACCTAGCTCAATGCGCAAGGTATGAAAGACATTGGTGAACTCTGGCATTGTTTGGTCCCTTTCCTACCGCAGTGTGGTCCATCTTGCATATAAGTTTTCATAACTTCAAATAGTGTAGTATTGTTCCTCAATAACATCCCTAAAATAACCCCAAGTGGGTGCGGATACACATAATGTAGATTCCTTTGTTTCCTTTTTTCTCGTAGAAAGTCTCCCTACAATATTTGACATGGGGGATGACCTTGAGAAGCACAAATGTAATCTTTTCTCTATCGAAAAAGTTATGAACATAAAAATACCCTTCTAGAAGGTTTAACCATTTGTCTACAACATCTGCATCTATTTGAAATTCAAATATAAGAATATCAAAATTGATTCATACCTTGAAGGGGGCAATGCCTCCACTCGAGGAAGATGTGTCGCATGTTGGAAGTCGTTGAAGGATTTGTGCAAAATTATCCATCACCTGATTCCTCTGTTTTGCGAGGATTCCTCGAGAAACACTTTAAAGGGATCTCCTAGCCCATCGTCTCTCTTTTCTTCCCCCACCGACGACCGTCGGGTTCGGAGAGGTCAATCTTGCAAAGGCTCAACTTGTCCAAGTCCCAACTGCTTATATCTTGACCTCGTTGGGGACATGCATAGAGAAACAAATGAAGAGAAGATCGCTATGATTCCATTTATCCACATTTATGAGAGGAACGAAATGAAACATAGATCCATAACATTAACATAGACATACAGAAACAAATAATAGAGATAGAGTGAAACTTAACTTCTATTCAATAAAGAAATCTATGGAAACTGTAAAATTCAGAATGAAACAATCTTGCTTGAATGACGGTAGCTAATCTCTGAGAAAAGATGTGGTGGCTACACACATTTTCCTAAGCACATTACAATGAGGCCTCCAATTCTTTTTATCATTAAGAAGTAATAAAAAAACCCTAGACATTAAAAAACCTAACACTAGGAGATGAAGCATCAAAAGTCATGTGGGCCTTGATGGGATAATTTGGTACATCAACTTCCTAGGGTCATAACTTTTTCATACGATCTTTGTTTTAGGCACACAATAGCCCATTGGAAAGATTTATCCGATGAATACACATGTTGTCATCACACTTTGACTATGTCTATAGTGTAACTATGGTGAGCCCAAAAAACATTGTTTAGGGCCTCAAAACGCCCCCAAAAGATTAGGACCCGAAGAGCTAGAAAAAAAAAACTATGAAGATGAATATTGTATGTGAGCCAATTTGAAGAGATAGGTGGCCACCGATATCCACCTGGATCAATTTTCTAGTGAATAAGTTCATTTTTTACTTTGGTCATCAAGAATTGAAATACAATGTGAACAAATCAATTATATTAGGAAGGCTAAGTATATGGTTAATATTTATTTCCAGAAAGTAGTTTTTTAGATTTTTGTAATACCTAGAAAAGCCCATGTAGAACCTAATCACTTATCAAGGATTGAAAATGGAGAAATATAAATAGAGAGAAGAATATTCCCCAATACTATTATATTTCAAATAAAGTGATACTTACAAGATGTCCTCTCTTTCCTAAAGGATGAAACAAAACCACAAGGATAAAATAATGTACCCAAAAAAAGTATAGTCCAAAAGCAATGAGGTTAATACTCCTATTAAGTAAACTATACAAAATAAACATGGATAGGATTATGAGGAGATGTGTCCAACCATTATAAACAAAGAAAAAAAAAACGATTATTAAACATCAAGAGGACTTTCAACAAATAAAACAACACAAAATATAGTATGTGCATGATTATAATAAACTACACAAAATATAGTATGTGCATGATTATGATAAACTACACCATTAAAGTGTTGTCAAAAAGATCAAAAGATGTAAAAAATGTTAGCAAGTAGTAAATAAAGTCCAAAATATATATTATAATGAGTTTAACTCAATATAATTCCCAATGCAACCATTTCAACATTAGTTGATAGACTACAATATAAGCTTTTTATTAATAAAAGGAGCACAATACAATATATCATTATAATTGTAGAAAATGACTTGTTTTGAACAAAAAAATAAAACTATTAGAACGACAACAATAGAAGTAACAACCAAATTTCTATTTGAATAAATAAATTGCAAATTTGGAAGTCCATTTCAAATTACTTCATATGAAGAAATGTGTTTCAGTACAAAATTCATGAAAGGCTTGACTAGAACTTTCAAGGTAAGTAAATATTTGATTAATTCATAGTAAATTATTATGTTCATAGTAAATTAATGACCACATCATTAATTTTCACTTAAATACTTGTAACTGGGCTACTAAGCATTTAAGGTTTTTTACTGAATTTGTTGTAACTGGGCTACTAAGCATTTAAGGATTTTTACTGAATTTGTTTTTACTGTGTTGCTTACACTTGTTGGTGGGACGGGTGAACCACCCTTGTGATAGCGTTTCATTTGCACAGTGAAACCGCATGCAATTTTCGAAAATAGAAAATACCTGATAAAAACAACGATGTGCTTTTCTATTTAATTGTTTTGCGGACGATGGATATCGTTTCCAAGCCAGAACCTGGCAATTTAACGTTTAAATCTTTTTACATAAAATTGGGGGCATTCTTCTATCTGTAATGGTTTCTTCTAACATATTTGTTTCGGGGATTATTTTGAATGAGTGGAATTTTATATACGCTTTGCAACAATGTTTCCTTCGTGTCAACGAGGTTAGGGATTATTCGTTCTGCGATGATTTTAACTTGGAAGAGATTGCAATATTGAACTTGCAGGTTTCTTTCATACTTTGTTTCGATTTGATTGTAAGGGTTTTGTTTCAGAGTTTGTTACGATTTAATTGTAAAGATTTTTTTTAATAAGATATTAACTTGGAGGCGATTGGATCTGTTTTGATCCTACATATCCAAGAGTGAACTTTGATTCTTCACTAGAGCTACATGAGTTGGACAATTAATATCGGTATCTTGACAATTAATACTAGTGCTATATGGGTTGGACAAATTAATACTAGAGCTACAGGCCTTGGACAATCCAAAATTTGCTTGTTATACAATAATCTTGATCACTAGTTTTTATGAATATAACTTTTGAATTTTTGGATCTTGTTTTGCTATGATATCGGAGTGCTATTAGAAAGAAAGAAAATGGGTTTTAAAATTTGATAATGATAACAATATTTAATATTAGAGTTTTTTTTTATACTTAGGTTTTGATTTTGTATTTATATAATCTTTTGAATTTGATAATAGTAACAATTTCTTTTTGGAAAAAAGAAAGATTATGATTTTTTTTTAAAAGATGGAAAATATTAAGGTTTTTGTTTTAAAGGTAGAGAGTGATGCCTATCAAATATATCAACTACATTTTTTTTCAAATAGAAAAAGTATTCATATTAGTAAATATAATTCAGTCTTTTACAAAATTGTATGTGTGATTTCTAAGTAGGCCTTTAAAAATGTCTGTTTACAAAATATTACATAAATTTCAGATTTTTCTACAAAAGAAATTATATAATTGTTAACTTTCAAAAGACTCTGTATAGATTCCTGTTCCTTTGGCAACATATATCAAACCTTCTTAGAGCTGTAAAGGCTGCTTGTACAAAATGGCGATTAGTGGTTCCTATATGGGCGATTAGTGGCTCGGCTCGGATATGGAGGTCGAGCGAGGCTAGGGTGGATCATTCTGCTAAATAGCTAAAGAATCATAAGAAAATTATTAAAACATCAAATAAAAAGGATAGCAACTAAGGGAAAGGAAACAACAGCTACATATGGCCAAAAATTAACATTATAAACATAAAAAACAATTGTCAAATAGTACAACAATATGAATACAAAATAAATGTTGTCCTATTTAGCATCTAATTTAATTTAGTAGCCAACAAAGACCAACTAAATCCATCATCCTGTATGCAGCATCTCAATTATGTTACTTTAACATTTTAACATTGAGTTTTATTTTAACTTCATCAGATTAAGATATACAGCACGACAACAAAAGTAGACTACTTTTAAACGAGAAAAATGGTGCATTCTATTATATCAATTTAATATTTCTCACTTTGGATGTGGCCACGCTTAACAAAACTTGTAAGGCATTGATTTCAAACATACCCATATATTAATATCGAATTTAACCAATACACATTGTGAAATCCTTCAACGTGGAAGGCATTTTACATTATCCTGTAGGAATATGAAGATATTGAGATATAACGAGAAGAAATCATGATGAAAATAAGGAAATATATATAGTGGGGAATATCCGGTTATTTGGAAGATAGAACAGGCTAATTAGTGATCACAGGCAGTGAGAGGAAGCTTAGAACGAATATCATCAAGCAAGTGGCCATGACAACAACCTGTGCTGATAAACGTTGGTTGTCAGACCCACTGAATGCAAGGCTGTTGACGAATGGCTGTCCCAACGTAGTCAGCTGGTTGAGGCCCGGCTGTACGTTCACCAGTGGCTGGCTGATGCCCGGTTGGACGTTTAGTGGAGAGAAGGGCTGATTGACGAACCCGGGTTGGTTAATCAATGGCTGGTTCACTAATGGAAATTGCTGGCCGATTTGGGAGTTTGCAGGCAGCTGATTGCCTAAAGGCTGGCCGTTAATAGGCGTGTAAGGCTGGGCGTTCAATGGCTGATTGCTTAATGAAGTACTGGAGCCATCTTCACAGAAACCCATGTTCAGTATGTTCATGAAAGCTGACACCCCAATCAAAACATTGATGACTGTAATTTGCACAGTCTTCTCCATGGTAGATTCAAAAGGAACTACCCAACAAAACTTGCGCGCAAAGAAAATATATTGTGTCTGGAAATYAKTTGAAGCTCTTGAATAAAATCTGGTGACTTGTCCTCCTTTGGTGAAGGMAGGAGAGSKTATATATAGAAACATAGGTTTAAACKGTGCAATATTAAGGAAWGTTTTGGGTAGAGTTRATAGTGGTGCAGGTCGTTGGAGRGTCAGTCKCGGGAGAGTTGGTTAATGTGTTGCAGGTGATASACCTTGTATTCTTCCAKTTTAAAATAAAATAAGAGTTGGTTAATGTGTTGCAGGTGATAGACCTTGTATTCTTCCATTTTAAAATAAAATAACATTGGAGTCGGCAAGGGTGGAACCATGGGAAGTTGGTAATATTATTTCATTTAATCAGATGGGGATGCAGGATGTCATTTTATTGTTTGAGGCAAGGTCATGATGCAAACATCTTTAAAACTAACTAGAAATGGCAGAGGTAGGTTATGCACATGTCAATGCAAACTACTCTACTTTGACGCACCGAGCTTTAACGTAGACGTCGAGATGTGAAGGCTCAATTCTATGTCATTTAAATATATATATATATATATATATGGACTTAGCCTCAATGACTTTTAGGTGACGAGCGTCGATTCAAGGGGCATTATATGTGACCGACAATAATTAGCTTACTTCGACAATGGGAAGGGTGGGATATCGATAAGGGAGGAGTCACTTATTTTTGTTGGATGTTGGGTTGGAATGAATATTTTTTAGTGGGGAAGGTTGGGATCTAAGGGAGGAGTTAGACATTTTTGTTGGATGTTGGTTTGGAGTAAATATTTTTCAATGTTTCAAATTACTTTTCAATTAGTGTTTTATGGGTTTTTCAACAAGCTGAATCAATTTCTACTGTCATTTTGTGATGGCTAGAGATTCAGAAGAATTTAAATTGTTCATATTGAATTGTGAAATTATGTTATTCTTGACTTTATTTGTCCATTGATGTTATATACTGATAATATATAATGATACACTTTATTTACACTATCACCAAGGTTGTGGGTAGCAATGTTTTTTAGCTCAACACTCCACCTTTCCTTAGCTTGTACCTAGTGTTCAATGTGTACCTCCTGCGGCCATATTTTCTACCATTATTAGACACCTCAGATATCATAGAACATTTGACACCAATAGAGCTCAACCCTCACTGCATGGAACATGCATCGACTGATTAGATACTAGACACACAAGTAAAGGGCACTCGCCAGCAGAGGATCCATCTTTATCGGGTTGTCAAGGAAGGGAAACTCCTACACCAAGGAAAATGGTTCACCCGGGGCCAAATTCAACAGAAGTTTCCTCACCCGACGGGGGAATTCAACGAAATCGAGACCATTGCTTCCTAAGGGGGGAGGACCAATCTAGGTAGATATTGGTGGTCAGCCACCTATTCCAATTGGCTCCTCTTGAAATTTTTTAGTTCAACACGTTCTTCTGTACTTCTTTGTAATTGTGGGTTGTACACTTTTGGTGTTTTCTGAAGGCCTAAAAATCTTCCATGTGGAGACTGGTGGCTTCCCACCTATTCCAACTATCTTATTTTGGAAGTTTTCATGTTAGCACATCTTTTTGTACTTCCAGGGTCATTTTGGGGCCCTAAACAATGTTTTTTTGGCTTGGCACAGTCAAACTGTAGTCAAAGTTTGATTTTGATATAATAGTGTGTAGTTCTCTAGAATAATTTTCCAATGATCTATCACACGCCTAAAACGGAGGTCGTATGCAAAAATTACGGCCCCGAGAAGTTGAGGTACCAGCTTACCAATTGGGGCCCACATAAATTTTGGGGTTTCATCTCCTAGGGTTAGGTTTTTGGATGTCTAAGGTTTTGGCATTCATGAGTAATGTTAAAAGGGCCTTTGGAGCCTTATTTTAATTATTCTATTCAAATAGATGCGTGTAGAAAACCACATCTCTTCTCAGAGATAACTGTTATCAAAAAATCATTCGCAACATTGCACACAATGGTTAAGAAAAAACTTCAATGCCAACAACAATTAGACCACCTACATCACCAAAATTCATCTAGAAGGCAAAAAACTATATAATAGGGTCAAAATTTGAAGTATGCAGATTCACCAAAGGAAGCGCGCGCACAATGCAGAGTATGCACGGGCCAACACAACCCTCAACACGCACAATGCGCAAAATGTGCAACTGTCTACGAGAAAATCCGTGCACTTCTATGAACGACGTAGTTATGTATCTTGTTGGCCCTTCAACCACTTCGAGTCTGACTCCTAAAATAATTTGACACTCATATCTGAGCGAAATCTAGCTTGGGGGATGGTCAAGGGCTAGAGGGTTCCCTAAAAGGCCCCTTGTTCATACTATGAACGAATTACATTTTTCCATGGATGAATGCTATAAATAAGAGCCATGAGTGTGCTAAGAAACCAATATCTTTATGGTATTTTTATGTTTCAAGAATTCTTCCTTGAGAATTTTCTTTTCTCTTTGAATCCGTCAAGCACCATTGCAATAGGCCGTTCCACTCACCTTTTGAGGGAATAGGCATTTTTTTTCTTCACCATTTGTCATTTCTTCCATTGTAAAGAGAAGATCTCTCAATTAGAAAACTCAAGAGCCCTCCCAAGGAAGAAGAGGAGACTCATAAGTCCTTACCTTTCTCTACAATGATTTTCCTACTAATCTATTGATCCATTGGTAGCATTATGTTGGTAATTGTTTGATTTTCATGGTTCTAAGTTTCTCAAGCTTTCTAACATTTATTTCTTAGTCGTTTTAGTTTATTTCTTTGTTTTCATATGTGTATGGTTTATCTAACCGACTCACAAACTTCTGTCTTATCTAGACATGCAAGTGTTGTTGTTTTTCTCACCCAAGTGATAAAACCAACAGAACAATAAATACCACCATTCGAGCAAGTTGTTTCAAGTTATGCAGTTTTACAGTTTTAACCTATTTTATTTATTCAATAGAAGTTATCGTTCACTAGATATCTGTTGTTTTTCTCCATATCTCAGTATTATTGTATTCAATCTGTTATTCCTTTCGTTCTGCTCATAAATCTAGATCAAATGTAAGGACAATTAGTTCTCTTCTATGATAGTATATATAAGGACAATTTTGAAAAACCAAACTATGGTTGGATAGACTACTACAAATTGAAGAAATTATATGAAGGTGCATTAGAAAGGTTAGGACGTCTAAAAGGACTCTCGTACATCAGTTGAATGAATACATATTCGTTAGGAACATTTTATGATTGAAATATACAAGGATTTTGGTGGCATCTAGTGTAACCCCACAGAGGAAAGTACCAATCAAAATGTAGTGATTAGAATTATAAAGGGAGTTTCGTAACCTAAGGGGTGTGTCCCTAAAGGTCAAGTGACTAAGTTTATTGTATGTTGAGGGTAACTTGGTGACTAGATGTATGAAATTTTACTAGTAATGATCATGAGATCTAGTGCTTGATGTGCAACTTTGCTACCATGAATGCTAAATTCTAAACTCTTAAGAATAAATTCATAGTCTTTAGCCATATCAAATTGTCCTTTCATTAAAATCTTGATTAACATATATGTGTCATCTATTGTTATAAACATTTTTTCGTTTATTATTTATGATGGTTGAATAAAAAACGTATAAAGGAATTCCTTATGAGTATTAAATCAATTAATAACAACAAGCGAATTGTTATAAATCTCTAATCAATTATGCCTTTAATAACACAATGTTGAATGAATAAAGAGCACACTATATATATTTTCATATGGACTCACAATATTAAAAGATGGTCCAAAATATATAACTTAAAATTTCATTGTTGTATATTTATGGAATTATTGTTGTTGTATAAGTTAAACTTTCGTTGTTGTATAATTGCTTAGTAATTGTATATTTATGGAATTTTGAAATAAAAAATTTGTTTAATGCCTTTTTCGGGATTATCATATGGAACAATAGATGTATAGTGCTATAATTTGTTGAATATCAATATGAAATTATCACTCAAGTAACTACTTGCTAGCTAAGTTAATTTTTGTAATTGCATAGTAATGTCACAGTATATGTAGTCAATGTCAAATCAATTAATCTTAGGTTATGTATCACACTCGCCATTTAATAATTCTTCAGTTATCATGAAAAATAAATATATCTTTTCTCAAACTTATAACAGAATATTATAGTTTTGATTAAGTTTCCATTATATTGAATTATGGTATGATATTATTGATAGAGTGTTTTTAAAAAAAGGAAATTATTTAACAATGACTGATTAATAACAGAATATTATAGTTTTGATTAAGTTTCCATTATATTGAATTATGATATGATATTATTGATAGAGTGTTTTTAAAAAAAGGAAATTATTTAACAATGACTGATTATTGTTTGTTCATGTAAATAACTTGTATTTATATTTTATTCTCAGAGAATAAATATTGCTCGCAGAGTACTAAATTCTCTATTAAAAGAATGCTTGATTCGTAGCTCTGTTACACTAAGTAAATTCATAGTCTTTAACCATGCTACAAATAGCAACCTAACACTATACGGGGAATGTAAGCAATTAATATGATTTATAACAAAAGTACAAATTGCAACTTGCCACTATAGAGCATTTTTAACCAAAATAGGAAAATTCCTACAAGCTATCTATCCATTGGAAAAATACAAAACAAATAGGTATCATAATCACCTCTATCTACCACTTCGACAATGAATTTAACCTGTGCATAAACAACTAAGACAGATTGGTCTTGGGAATTTAACTGTAGCCTTGTCAAACAACATTATCCATGAATAAATTATAGTTTTGTAAACCCAATAAAGGGTTCTTCTAAGTTGTCACTACTATCCAACAATAAAGAATAGTATTTTAATACCCAGATAGAGTGTAATCCCAATAAAGAGTACTTATGAACTCTCAACAATATCCAAATAAAAAAGAATAGTATTTTAATCTCAATAAAAAAAATAGTAATTTAATCTCAATGCAGAGTTCTTTCTAATCGGTAGTAGTAGAATTTTAATCTCAATACCGAGTGTAATCCCAATAAAGAGTTCTTCTAAGGTGTCATCATTATCCAGTAATATAGAATAGGCATTTAATCTCTTTAATACAAAGTTCTTTGTAATATGTGGGTGCACATGGGTGACTAAAGCTGCTTTTGAACAATATTTCCAGCTAAAATAAAAGAAGAAAACCCTCAAATAAACATAGAGTTAGCCAACAAAGATATTAGAAACAACAATCAAAGAATTTGAAAGAAGACGGATTTTATAAGAAACACAAATATCTTGTACGGTTAGCTCGTGAAATAGTCAGGATGTGTGTAAGCCTCCTCATCTTAATAAAGGAAAAAAATGTACTTAAAATTAAAGGTAGCCAGCAAGACTCCTTAGAAATTAACACAGAGAATGACAATATATTGACAGATATACATCAAGTTAAATTTGAGCAGCAGTAAGCCTCAATGGCTAAATAGATATCTAGCATACATGCATTTTAACCTAGAAACAATTAAGCATCGCAAGGGATAAAAACTATCCATTAGGTATAAAGAAAGATTAAAAAAAACTATCCACTCAGTATCAAGAAAGACTAAAAACAAAACAATCTCAAAAAGAATAAAAAATCTGAGAATCAATTAAGTACAGAGAGGAATCAAAACCCTGAGCTCTTAAGGAAGCACATGAACAATGTCAATATCATTGTATCCATATATAAGATAGAAATCATATAATTTATTTTAACACTAAGATTGAAAATTGAAGCAGTTCTTACCTTGCCTTTCGATGCGGTAAATTGGTCGGCCAGTAAGTTTGGCATTTTGAATCGACTAAAGGTAAAGAAACCATCCTATATCTGTACCAGAACAAATAAAGTTCATGATCTATAACCTAAATAACTCTAAAATCATATCTATGAGAAGCATAACGTTTCGATTGTGTTTGTAGCCCGTTTGTAATTATTTTCAAGGAAGGCACAGGCACCATAACAGATCGCTATAAAACAAAAGAATTTAAGAATTAAAAACATTTTTAAAGTAAACATTTTATTTATTTATTTTAAACTTTATTAAAGTGCTTAGTAGGCACATGTTGTTGCAAAATAGCTTAAATCCATCTACGCTTTCATAAATGTGGCATCCACCTCTCCATATCCAAGTAGTGCCTTTTATCAGCATAAAACAAAAACCCAGACTCATGAACAACGTCTAACGACATACGCAACCCATGAGTTCCCAGCTAATGGTCGAGTTTCCCAATGTGCAGTGCGGTAGGTTTCACCTGGAGACCATCGGAAGACCTGATCTCCATCCCATATCGGCGCCCATTCACTAGGAGAGTATCCATATGTCGAGTAGGCTCATGGAGACTCTTCGTGTTTGTCTTCCAATAACTTTATCTGAAAATAGTAGATATGTTAGGATTTCTAATGGCAGGACCGGAGTTGTGCTACTTTTTGGTTTAGGATATCGTCCATGATGAAACACTCAATAGGACCGAGTCATTGAATTTCATAGTGGTATCAGAGCAGCTAAAACACCCTTTAAAAAGAACCCAACACTGGGAAACTCCTCCTTTTCAACCCCTCAAGAAAGAGAATGGGACAACCCACACTTCACTAGGCTCCTCATTTGGCCACCACTTCCTAGACCATCCCACACTTCACTGGGCATTTGATTTCTCAGACGAATATCTATGTAGATCGTGCAAAGCCTCTCCCTTTCCCAAGCTTGGAGACTCAAGGAGCAATTTTCAAAACAAGAAAAAAAACGTTTTTCAACTGAACTAACTACTATTTAAGCTTCGTTCTTAAAAACTAATAGGGTCTGGTCGGGTGAAAGATAATGGGTTTTTTTGAGTGACATTGGTAAAATATCTTCATTCCAATATATCCTTGGAAAATGGTAAATACATTATCCCTTATTTCCTTCATTTCTTAGTCAATTTATCCTTTTAACAAAGGTTATTTCTATATAAGTAAGGAAACATAAAACATAGAACCTTTGATAAATAAAGAGAGAAACCAAAATATATTATTTTCTTTGGGGTGAGGCCAACCAACTATAGTTCTCTCTGGAACCAAACTTGAGAGTGTAAGTGAGGTACCTGAGGATTTCCATGAGAGGAACAACGAAGGAGAGAGTCTTCCAGGAGAACATCTACCATGATGTCCTTGAAAGAGCACAATAGAGGGATGGTGGCAGCCTATATAAGTGTATAGTAATACAAGCCATCATCCTCTGAAACCTTGAGAGCCCAGATGTCGCATTGCTTTATCGGTTAAAGTAGGAAGGCTGTTGTTTAGTGGGGTCTTCAGGGAGGATTGATGGAGCATCAGATTCAAAGGGAAAACACTAGCTTTACTTCCTTGTAGATTGGAAATTACCAAGTAACCTCTATTATGTTTTTTTGGTTATTTTTTGGGCTCTATTTCTTCCCCTCCATAAAAGAAGTTAGGCCTTTCACAAGAGAAAGACAAGTAGAAAAATATTTCTTGGTCCTGGCTAACGATTGATTCTTTCCCGCTAGGTAACCGGTCAATGACGGTATTTCACTTCATTCTATTTCGGCTATGTTTACCGATAATAGACAGATAAAAATAGATTGTTATACTCACTAATGAATCCTCCTTATAGTTGGAAAGCATCCATCCCAACTTCTCTTCTTGGTTCACGTTCCCTTGTTGGATTTTGTAGTTTTGTACCTTCCTTCCATACCACAAATGTACCTATGAATGGTGGCTCCTCTATCCATCCCTTACCGCCTTACTGATGGTCCATTAGTTGAGAAATTGAAAGCCTAACATTTGAAATTATGATGAGATATTCAACACATGTACCTTCATGGAATAATGGAGAAGAAGAAAAGCAAGGAAGAGAAGAAAAGGACTTGATGAGACATGAGAGGGTTGGCTAAGCACCTGAAAATTTCCACAAGAGGAAGAATAAGGAGAGTGTTTCCCTGGAGCCTTTGGTGGTGGAATAGACCCAAATCCATTGGTGGCATCGAACGAGATACGATGAGGAATTTAGCATTTGTTGTATGGATTGGCATCAACGATGCAGCAAGTCTTCCATGGCCTGGACCTCTCCAGCGCTCCAAGTAGTCCCGGTAAGAAGACCATTGAACGACATGGATAAGGTGGCATACGATGCAAGAAGTCTTCCATGGCCTCTCTCTCCAAGGCTCCAAGTAGTCTCGATAAGAAGACAATTGAACGATAGGTATATATGAAAGTGGAAACAAGATGTGGGATGCTTGCAGGTCACATCGTTAGTATCAAAACTGTAGAGCCTCGACTGCAACATATGGCCCTTCCACTGTATTAGCATTGCCATAGAAAATTGCACGACGGTTAGGTGTACGTGGCCCTTTAATATTTTTTTAAATTTAAATTAAAAAAAAAAAAAAAATTGAACACACCACTATTAATTAAGTGACATCATCGTTCCTTAACTAGAAAAATTTTCGATTATCAAATTACAAAAAATAAAAAGTTATTTATTTTTCCAAAATAATCAAAATAATAAATAAATTTAGCAAAGTTTGATAAACATAACAAAAACTCACCAATTAATATACAAAATGAAGCAATTAATCTACAAAATGGACCATATAATAGCTAGTCAATGATGGTTGACTTCAAGGTGAAAGATATAGTCCGGAGCCATAGGCCCACACTAATAATAAAGGTTAGATGGAAATGATATCCCCATATGAAGCCCAAAATTATAAAAATTCAAATTAAGATTTTGTTTATTTTCAAATATTTTAAATCACTAAAACAATTAGGATGTTCAATGCTCATAAAAGGTGCACTCTTTAGATAAAGGATCCCTAGAAACAACTGGTCATGCCCGTTGTTCCATATATCAAGATAACCAACATGACAAATAATCTTAGAATAACCATAAAAAAAAGGAAATCTTAATGAAAGGTGATCTGATTAACATGTATAATCACGGAAATGACTCTACTTTTAATTATGATGTTAAATATCCATATAAGGTGCACTCTTGAGATAAAGAGTCCATAGAGACCATTGGTTATGGGTGTTCGATATGTCATGATAACCAACATTTTAAATAATCCTAGAATAGCCATCAATGAAAGGAAATCTTGATGAAAAGTGATCCAATTGAAAGGTATAATCATGAAAATGACTCAATTTAAGATTGTTTTTGGATGAATCGTCTTGGAAAATTCATTAACCCAATGAAATCCAAAAAAACACTTAAAAAAACGTACCCAAAGAAAATGGAAGGAAAGTTCCAAGAAGAACCTCATTGGAAAGGAAAAATCCAAGAAGAACCTCATTGGAAGGATATTTATGGTAGAATTCGTTTGAAATGGAATCCAACAAGGAAAACTTAATTGCAAACATTTAACAAAAATAATGTTGGAAACTAACATGAAACCACAATTGAACAGAAAGACATCCATGGAAGGAGATCCGATCAAATAAAGGAAATACATATGGAACAATAAGCAGTAGAAAATATAAGTGGAGATTGTAAATATTTGATTAATTCATAGTAAATTATTAAGCCAGGCTTACCATTATTGGAAATGGCAAGATTTAATAGACTTTTAATTACGAGTTTTTAATGGACAAGATTTCATATGTTTTTGGATATTTTTAGTTGTCATAATAAATGAGGTTTGTGATTTCAATTATGATAAAACATGTGTTGTAATTGTTAATGCGGAAAACACAATTACCAATAAGATAAACAATACAAATGCAAGCAACAAAGACACAACAATTTACGTGGTTCACCCAAAAGTTGGGCTACGTCCACCAAGCATAGGTATCGGTCATCTTATTATTCAGCCAATGAAGATTACAGACGGATCTCAATCCTCACACTTCTCAGTCACGCTCTGAGCCTCTACGAGCATACAATTATATAGAAAAAATCCATATTCTAATTTAGACGGATTGGTTACAACCAACCCGGTTTATAGGATCTAAATTTCTATTCAC
>JZKD02S0056295.1:129572-190110 GCA_000966675.3 Picea glauca | reverse complement strand
ACGTTTAGTGGAGAGAAGGGCTGAATGACGAAGCCGGGTTGGTTAATCAATGGCTGGTTCACTAATGGAAGTTGCTGGCCGATTTGGGAGTTTGCAGGCAGCTTGCCTAAAGGCTCGCCGTTAAAAGGCGTGTAAGGCTGGGCGTTCAGTGGCTGATTGCTTAATGGAGTACTGGAGCCATCTTCACAGCAACCCATGTTCAGAATGTTCATGAAAACTGACACCCCAATCAAAACATTGATTACTGCAATTTGCACAGACTTCTCCATGGTAGATTCAGAAACAATTACCCAACGAAACCTGGAGGCAAAGAGAATATATTGTTTCTGTAAATCAGCTGAAGCTCTTGAATAAAATATGGTGATTTGTCCTCCTTGGTGAACGCAGGAGAGCATATATATAGAAACATAGGTTTAAACAGTGCTATGTTAGGAAGAGTTTTGGGTAGAGTTGATAGTGGTGCAGGTCGTGGGAGATTTGGTTAATGTATTGCAGGTGATAGACCTTGTATTCTTCCATTTTAAAATAACAATGGAGTCGGAAATGGTGGGCCCATGGGTAGTGGGCAATATTCCTTTATTTAATCATATGGAAAATGCTGGATATTGATTATAATATGTTATAGTAAAATAACAAGAAATGGTAGAGCTGGGGTATCCTATGCACAGGTAAACGAAAACTACTCCACTTTGACGCATAGAACTTTAACGTTGTGAAGCCCAAACTCTTAAAAAACATATGAGATTAAGCTCAACTATTCTATGACTTTACTTTCCTTGATAAGGGTTAAAAAGGTCATTATTATAATAATATTGATAGTTATTTGATTGTTAAAGTCTAAGGATTTGAACTTGTGATCTCGTAGCATGTTTTTAACCATTAGGCTCACTCAAGTTATATGGGTGAATGTCAATAATGAGGTTAATTTGATATTCTGAAGGTTTGAAAAACCATTGATATATAGGTTCATGGATTCATTATTAAGAACAATTGAGTTGCATATTTTTGCTGAATGTTGGGTTGTGGTGAATATTTTTTGAAAAAGGAAGCAATTTTTTCCTATCTTTGTTTGAGGGGTTGTAAAATTGAAATTGTATTATTTTCCTTTTTGTTTATCAACTTTAGTGATTTTTATATGGTTAAGAATATGTGTTTCCAGAGGGGGTAGGGTATAGTCAAATAGGGGCATGCCAAGGGGGTTCCTTGTCCCATAACAAGGGGGTCTCATACACCAATTTGGTTTCTAGCTTCACCGTGAACATGCATATATACATTGTGATTTTATGTATAAATATATTTTGAAAAAATGATATCATTTTGGTAATAGTTATGAATTAAACATTGTATGTATAGATATCCAAAACATTCTTGTAGTGTCATGGTTTAGTGGAAATTTGGTCCTATGGTGAGTGCAAGTTAATGATGGTCCCTCATGATGCATTAGTGGCAATCCAAACATGGAAAAACAACAATATATTAACTTCTAGGGGGGTGATTTGAGGTACTTTCACAATGAATTTGAGTAACAACAATATATTAACTTCTAGTGGGGGTGAATTGAGGTACTTTCACAATGAATTTGAGTATGATGTAAAAAGATAAAAAATAGAAAATTGAATTAGCTTTTGGAATATATATTTTTTATTTTTGGAATTTTTGTGTGACTATGTGAAATTTTATTTTTTCTAACAATGGTGTGTTATTTTTCATGCAAAATATAATTAGTATGTTCATGTTAGTGCAAGTGTTGAGTACCTAAATGAAATTCCCTTAAAAAATTCAGTAAAAAGTTATAGAAAGAATAAAAGATGTATTTTAAGATTTTGATATATGTCAAGACAAAAATATATGAAAATAGTAAACATTATTATTTATCTTTAAAAAGTGTCTTTGAAATTTGAATAGTCACTTTAAATGTGTGTAGTTTCATTGACAATGGATTTGTGTAGCCTATACAAAAATAACATGAAAAATAAAGATATTGAAATCAATTTAAAAAATTGAGGTTTTGATGTATTTGTAGCCAAAACCACTATGTTCGTCATTTCAAAGATAAATCCAAAGAAACCAAGTTAGAAAACATGTATGTTAAAGTTGTCAATCTCGTCCCCCAAAAATGGAATGAAATAAATGTGCTTACATTATAGAGGGTGTGTGCATTTTGGGGCGTGTTCGTGTTCCTATAATGTGAAGACAATTTTGTTACTAAGCTTACCTGTACTCAAGAACTGTGTCTAGAGGTATAACTAAGGTCACATGAGGATAATAATAGGTCTTGTTCTCCATGGAAAATTTTAGGAGCGAAATTTAGCCCCTTAAAATTTTGGTAGGGCGAATTTTAAATATTAAAAAAAAAACCCCACATTAATCCCAATTCACCCCCCTTTATTTTAAAAACAATATTAATTATATATTTATCCCCAAAATAGCGGTTGAATTTTAAATTTTAATTACATTTTCGCCTTGGAAAAATGGCAGCCGATCCTCCCTTTTGGCCGATTTCTGGGAGTAGCCATTGACCTTCCAGGGTTTTCTCCCACAGTTTTAGATTTTTCACAAGGCCAAGGATCATGATTCGCCTCGATTTTGTAATGGCCATTGGCCTTATGGATTTTTCTCCCGTCGATTTGGAGTTTTTACAGAGGATGCTCTCGATTTGGAGTTTTTACATGAATTTTTCGTGGGTTTTCGAAAAAATTTCTCCACTTTCATGGTGATTCACAATATTAATAGATCCAAGTGGGTCACCTTGAAATCTTCAGCCACACCTAGCTTGAAATATTCAAAGGACAAGTTCCAACTTGAAATTCTATTGTCAAAATTTGCAAATTATAGGAGGTGAAAGGGTCGAGTTCTTGCCATCTTTCTAGTTGCTCTGTGTCTACATTTTTGGTTCCTAGCCTACAACACCTTGATATCGAGTAAGTGGCTTTTGAGCCCTCTCTGCAACTTTTGTCACGACTGTGAATTTCAATATAACAACCATGGACCATGGTATGTTAACTTGTGAAACGTGGCACTATGCTAGCTTATTAATGGTATTGGTACCAATCAATTGTACTCTATTCTATTTTAGTTTTCAATATTTTCAATTTATTTTCATTTCCAAACCATTTTTATGATCATAGAATTTTGGATTAGTATGATGATGTCACCAAAATGGCATGCAATTCTTCTTCCTTCCCCTCACAAGTTGACATTACATTCTTTCCAGGTATAATCTTAATATCTTATCATTTATGGGCTCATGTTTCTCCGCTCCGCTAGTAGCAGAGTTATTGTGGGCATTCATTAAATGCATATGCTAGTAGGGATTATCATGATCAGTGATAGAGCCTACCCAACCTCCAGGATAACAGAGGCTTCAAGTCATGACGAGTGATTTTTTGGGTTAGTGATTGGAGTAGATCAATAGTTTTGTGTTTAACGTTTTGATCTTACACACAGTTTGGATAAATTACTTGGTCATTTTTAAATCATTCTCACAAGCTGGTGCTGAAACACAGTGTTTCAACATTGTGTTTTCCAATGCTCGTTGCTTGTATGTTTCCATGCACAAGTGTCATCCTGATCAATGATATATCACACCCAACCTCCAGGATAGAAGAGGCTTCAAGTCATGATGAGTGATTGTTTGAGTTAGCGATTGGAGTAGATTAGTATTTTTATGTTTAAGTTTTTTATCTTACCCACAGTTTGGAGAAATTACATGGGCATTTTTAAATCATTCTCATAAGTTGGTTTTGTTATCACTCCAAGAAACTCTTTGGGGTTGTAGGCCAAATATGCTTGGTAACTCAAGAATATGGTAAATTTGGTATGCTTGGATCAATGGGATAACTTAATGGCTAATGAAACAGACAAATCATCATACATTCGAATAAGACAGTGCTTTTAGAAATCAATAATCAGACAAGATAGTTTAAACAGGGGATGAAGAATACTAATCTTGATAACCAAATACAACTAGGTGTAGGGTCAATACAAGATAGAAAGAAGTCCTTCAATTCAAGTTTATGAGCTTAATAAAGAGATGTCAATCTTTAGAAGCTAAGACAAACTGAAGTAAAGTATAGAAGGATAAGATGCATGAGCAATTCTGATATTGAAGACAAAAGAAGACTGTGATTCTATTATAAAATAAGAGTCTATAACAGTATCAAAATGTATCCAAGATTGAACCCCCTAGTGCTCCAAATGTGTTTGGCTTTATAGCCTTACAAGATGAAATCTAGATCCTTGAAAGATGGATCAGATTTGCTAAAAATAGTCAAATCAAAATAGATACAACAAGTGTAAGATGAGATCCTATAAAAATGGATCTAGAATACTAAAAATGGAAAGTCAAAACAAAATAGAAAAAGATCCCATCTAAGGAGTCAAACTCTATCTTAATATCCTTCATATCCTCCAAACTCTTTGATAGATGTAGAAGACATTCCAAGACTGATGAATCTTCATAAGAAATTCGAATTTGCCACCTTTGGCAAAAAAGATAATTTTTTGCTCATGAACTAGGTCACAATTTTCACTTTTCCACCTTCTTAAACATTAAATACATCAAGATAAAACCTTAAATCTGATGCATTTAATTATTATGCATCTTTAGAAACCAACCTCGAAAGATTTGGTTGAGAAAAAGTCAAATCTGGGCAAAAATACGACCTTGCTTCCATGTAACAGGTTTCACCAGCTAATTTTCCCTAAATACGACCCTTTAGCTGGTGAAAAGCAGAGCTTTCACCAACTAACTAGCAAAGTTCAAGGTGGAATAGCTCGTGAAAGCACAAATTTTTTAAATAAAATCTGCGTTGGGAAAAATCGAATTTATGAGTCGTGGAGAGTCTGTTTTACATGCTTGAATAGTCGATTGACATCTAGAAATCCTAAGATTTCCAATGATACTTTAAAATCTTCATTTGGAGCTCGGGAAGGGAGTCAAAATTTCCCCGCAAGATTAGGCATCATTTTTCAAACAAAGTTCAGAATGAATTATTTGATCGCTAACATCTGGCTCCAACTGGGATGGAGACCTCCCTGCGAGGTCTTCAAGAACCTGGAAGACCTTGTGCCTTTAGTATTGGGCATGGAGTCATTCAGATTTTACAATCTAGCTATTCTCCAAAGCTTTCTATTATCTTTCACAATCTTCTTTTTCTGATTTGGTGATTTAATCTTTTGATACTCCTTACCTTTTAAATCACGCCAAATCACTCTATTCGAGCTCAACCATTAAAAATTCTCATTGTGTGGTTTCAATAGTTATTTCGCGTTAAGATTTGCTAATTAGCTGATGAAATCTATTGATCAATATTTGCTCCAACTGATAACAAACTCCTCTAGACTTGAAGATTTTATCATTTATATCTGAATAATGCTGCATCACCATGTTTAGTAAACCATAGTAACTCTATAATATTTTATCTACAAAAGTTTGCAAAACCCTTGAGCCAAAAACATAATCTCCCTGCCTATATATTATCAATATCTTCAATCTTCATTGTCTTAAGTGATCCTTTCAGTTCCTTGTTGACAGATTTCATGACTGCCATTGTATTTTGAGCATCCTTGATGCCCTCCATATCAAAAGAAAACTGATCAATATTTGAATGTTTGATTGTGAATCATTTCCCTCTGTCCCTCATTCATCCTCTTTTGCTTAATTATTTTCATAGCCCCCATGTCCACTATATGCAGTTTGCCTAACCATTGCATCTTCATAAAGACTATCCAATGTGAGCTTGTCAAAGTCACCAGCCAATTTTCTATCAATCTGACTAGGATTATTATGGGTGGGTGTAGTGAAACAGACCAATTACTACTCAACACCATCAAGTGCCATGCCTCAGTTAGACCCAAAAAATCAACAGTGTTTGCAAAAGGTATCGATACAATAGTAGTTTTATAAATAGGAGATTCAACTTCTGGAGCTTCCTTTTCCCCTTCTTTTTGGTCTTCTGAAGGAGAAGATTCTTCAGTTCTATAGGCCAAAAGATGTTTTCTCCTGAAATTCCAGTTCCTATCTTTCTACAGGAACCACACGAGGGGTATCTCGAATATAATCTTCCATCGTTGCCATAAATGAATGAGGTGGCTGACCTCAAAACTAGGAACTAGTAATTCTAGGCCTTTGCAAACTTCATAAAATCAAGACAGACTATCGACCTGTTGACCTGTCCTCCTATAAATATCAAGGGCTTTGAGGGATTCGTGTCTTGGCATCTCAAAAACTTGTCCACTAGATTGATAATCCCATCGTTGATTGCACAATAAATGTTGAAGCTTACCTTTATGACCAATGTCAAAGCATATTGAATGACATAGTTACCAACAGCTGGTCCCTCGGGTATTTATCACATACGGTCTCATGCCTGTGTTTATTTAAAAACCATGCAGGGGATTGATAGCAGATGGAAATGCTTTGCATTAGGTATTGATAGTGGACCTCTTACAGCTCAATGCAAAACATATCTCAAGCTCCAATGCCATAATCTTTGTCATCACATTTATTCCTTCTTTGGAGACTGAGTATGCAATTCCTCCAGGTAATTCCCCATGCAAGAGGCCACCAATGGATGAAAATATTAATGATTGACCGACCCCATTTTTCTTCATGCATGCACTCGCCAACTACCTTGGACACTAGCCAAGTTCCTCTCAAATTTGTTGTGATGACCTTGTTTCATTCATCCTTCTTCAAATTTAGGGAAGAATTCACATTACCTCTCAAGCTAGTGTAATTAATAAGCACATGGATTTTGTCGAAACATTGCCAAGCAACTACCACGGCCACATCAATAGCCGCATCGCTCTGGCTGATATCAAGCTCCACCGCTATTTATTTGGCAGGTGGTATTCTGTTTATTAAATCAAATTACATGTCAATCTCTTGTCACCATAAGACAACTGCACACTTATTTTTTGCCTGCAAAATCGGGCATCTAAATCATAAATTAGCTTTGCACGATGGCTTAATTCATGGCTTGATTTACAGCTAAATCATGTCTTGAATCATGGCTTTTCCTTTGCTATCTAAAAATATAGATTTGATTCTTGTAAGCCCTGATGAATTGTCACCACAATCTTACAACTGTCGATTCTCCGTCTTGATATCTCTTCGCGGCAGCTTGGCGTTGACACATCACCACTTGCAGATTGACACCCAATGTATTAATCCATGAAGCTGGATGCCCAAAACATTATCTGAACAAACACTTAACATATGCATCATCAATACAACCATAGCCTGATTCCTTTGGCCTATTGATTTTTCTAAAGACAAAACTATCCTTCATCGCAGACAGTTGTGCATACATTCGACAGTTGAGTTTTTGGAGCAGCTAGCATTGATGTTTTATAAGCCTGCATTTTTAATTTCTTTTATTTGCTTATATAAATTATCTCACATGCATGGGGTCTTAAGAACGGTTGGTCTGTTTGCATACCAAATATTACATAGCTAATTCAATGAGATAAAAGGAGTATTCGCTTGGAAAAAACTATGATTTAGGTTATGTATCAATTAAGAAATATGGACAAAATGAATTTGTGAAATGCAAGTTGAAGACTGAATAACAAAGGTTTGGAGCAATCATGACCAATGAGAGTTGATAAGGAAACTAGAAGTTTAAGACACTGGCCAAAGGCTAATAAGAAATATGAGTGAAACAAAGAGAGAGAGATAAAAACACTCTCAAAAACCAGTGCATTTTGATTGCTAAAAACTGAAAAAGATCTAGTTGCTCGTGTGAAGAGATTATTCTTTTGTCTACCCCTACACTAACCAGTAGAGGTAGATTTATCAAGTAAAATCGAATTTCCAATGCAGCCATCTCGGAAATTGATTTACTGAACTTGTTCTTGATTTTGACCCAAAAAATGATGGAATACATAGCCCATAGAAAAATAATTTTAGCTGATGACAAAGCCAATTTTCATCTGACCAAAATACATTAACATATATGTTGTTCATGGATTCCAAATAGTTTGATATAGGGTCATTAAAACCATAAATGATTACCTCTTTGAACTGTTGATTCAACTGAAAATGGAAGTGATGTTGGACACCTTCAATGTTGAACATGGACTGTTGATCTGAACTTTTCTGCTCCAACTCATATATGTTGTAATCTTTCTTTGTCTGCAAGCCAGAAAATTGAGAGCTTCCCTCATCATCTACTGCAGATCCAACACTTTCACCAGCTAATTTGTCAATCTGCTCATCACCTTTAAATTTTTCAGAGGAAAAATTTTGATCTTCATGACAACTGTCTTTAATAGATGCATTTAATACAATGTCAAAAGAATCACTACGGTTATCATACTGAAGATCACCCATCTCTTGATCATGGTGAGAGATATCTTCTGTTGCAGCAAAATATTCATGAATGTTTGGATCTTTATTCAATAAATAAAACTCATGACAGCATTCGAGATATAGAAATTCAACTGAAAAAATGCCTATACAAAACACATGGAAGGTAGCATGAAACTCTACCAAAGAGTTGACACTTGCACAAGGAAAATACCAGTACCAATCACAAGCAATTCCCTCTAATGAGAAACAAAAGAGCCGGATATGAACATCCTCATGCACAACTTGCAGCCGATGCATGTAATCATGGAAGCCCAACAAATGTTCAGCTGACACTTCCCATTCTTCTCCTCGAAATCTAGGAAGGTTGCGTTCCCATTCATCTCTACTAGGCACTAGATTAGGGAAACCAACAATTTTTGAAAAATCATAGAACACATACCTCTTAGCAAAGATCTGGTTCATGTCATCCCAGTGGAGTCGCCAACACATCCATCCTTCATGGATTTGCCATTGAATTCGTCTTTTGTGGAGTCGCCAGATAGATGATTACAACCAATGTAATGTCTAATCCTTGTCTATCATCAAGGAGTAGATCTAATTTCGTCTCCCAGGGAAGCTGAGCTTCAATCTCCTCTCCTCGGAAATGGCACCAATTTGTTATCACTCCAAGAAACTCTTTGGGGTTGTAGGCCAAAGATGCCTGGTAACTCAAGAATATGGTAAATTTGGTATGCTTGTATCAATGGGATAACTCAATGGCTAATGAAATGGACAACTCATCATACATTCAAATAAGATAGTGCTTTTAGAAATCAATAATCAAACAAGATAGTTTAAATAGGGGATGAAGAATACTAATCTTGATAACCAAATACAACTAGTTGTAGGGTCAATACAAGATAGAAAGAAGTCCTTCAATTCAAGTGTATGATATTAATAAAGAGATGACAGTATTTAGAAGCTAAGACAAACTGAAGTAAAGTACAAAAGGATGAGATGCATGAGAAATTCTGATATTGAAGACAAAAGAAGATTGTGATTCTATTATCAAATAAGAGTCTATAACAATAGAAAAATGTATCCAAGATTCAACCCCCTAGTGCTCCAAATGTGTTTGGCTTTATAGCCTTACAAGATGAAATCTAGATCCTTGAAAGATGGATCAGATTTGCTAAAAATAGTCAAATCAAAATAGATACAACAAGTGTAAGATGAGATCCTATAAAAATGGATCTAGAATACTGAAAATGGAAAGTCAAAACAAAATAGGAAAAGATCCTATCTAAGGAGTCAAACTCTATCTTAATAGCCTTCATATCCTCCAAACTCTTTGACATATGTAGAAGACCTTCCAAGACTGATGAATCTTCATAAGAAATTCGAATTTGCCACCTTTGGCAAAAAAGACAATTTTTTGCTCATGAACTAGGTCAACATTTTCACTTTTCCACCTTCTTAAACATTAAATACATCAAGATAAAGCCCTAAATCTGATGTATTTAATTATTATGCATCTTTAGAAACCAACCTCGAAAGATTTGGTTGAGAAAAAGTCAAATTTGGGCAAAAATATGACCTTGCTGCCATGTAACAGGTTTCACCAGCTAACTTTCCCTAAATATGACCCTTTAGCTGGTGAAAAGAAGAGCTTTCACCAGCTAACTAGCAAAGTTCAAGGCGAGATAGCTGGTGAAAGCGCAGATTTTTTAAATAAAAACTGCCTTGGGAAAAATTGAATTTCTGAGTTGTGGAGAGTCTGTTTTACATGCTTGAATAGTCGATTGACATATAGAAATCCTAAGATTTCCAATGGTACTTTCAAATCTGCATTTGAATCTCGATAAGGAAATCAAAAGTTCCCTGCAAGATTAAGCATCATTTTCAGACAAATTTCAGAATGATTTATTTGATCGCTAATAGGTTCTGAAACATGATGTTTCAACACCATGTTTCCCAATGCGCATTGCTTGTGTGTTTCCATGAACAAGTGTCATCCTGATCAGTGATAGAGCCCACAAAGCCTCCAAAATAACAGAGGCTTCAATTCACGATGAGTGATTGTTTGGGTTAGTGATTGGAGTAGATCAATAGTTATGTATACCGTGTTTAATTTTTTGAGCTTACCCACATTTTGGATAAATTACCTGGGAATTTTTAAATCATTCTCACAAGATGGTGTTGAAACACACTGTTTCAACACCATGTTTCCCAAATCCCAATGCTTTTGTGTTTTCATGCAAAAGTGTTAGAGCACCCACCGATCATACTAGATTTCCAAGAAATAATATAATCCAAAGAAAAAGTAATGCAATTCTTCCCAAAAGGCTACAATTTCACATTCCTAAATATGTTTTAATAGAGAAAATTACATTCAAATGCATGCTTGTACTTGTGTGGATATTGTAGTATGAAGACCATGTCACACATCGAGATAAACATAGTTTTAGATAGATGCAGCATGCCTAGAGAGAGTTTGTGCCGAACAATGAGCAAGAATGAAAAAATATGATGCATACATTTCTAAAAACACTTCATATGCATCCTCATATAATATAATAAGTTGTTGGTATTACAATTTCATATAAACATTTCCTCAACCCATTTCTATAGCTTATATCATATTGTACTTCTTACTATGCTAATAATAGAAAAATAATGAAAGATAGTTATCCATATGGCCATTTTTCACCATGAAAATCTATTAACCAAAATTTTCCACTCCAGGTTTTTCCTAATGCACCATATATTACTATTTCAACCCAATTATAAACAAACACACAAGAACCTAGGTCCCAAACCAACCTTACTAAATCTACTCTCAAATTCCAATTGAAGTTGTAAACTTCAAATAATCACATACTCATGAAATCAAATGGAGATAGAAAGTGTTACTCAGATAGTGCAAATAATCTTTGTAAATTTTTGTAGCTAGGATCTACATGAAAGGAACTTATCCCCAAATTTCCATTTATAATATAGGTTTTCCACCATAAATCCCATGCTTGAATGGCCGAAAGTGAGGCGTATTGAAAATTCCAAATTTAGCAAGCCGAAAAATGGGATTTTCCCCTTCACTATCTTCTCTTTCAACCTACATACACCTTCACTAGATTCCCAGTTCCGATGAATGGAAGTATAATCCATCTCCTAATCTATTTCCTTGTGCCAGTTATAGGTTTTCCACCATAAATCCCATGCTTGAATGGCCAAAATTGGGGCTTATTGAAAATATAAAATTTAGCAAGCTAAAAAATAGGCATATGTTTTTTCACCACAGTTCACTGTTGTTCCATATTTAGTAATTGACAATTCATTTAAGTTTACTATCATTCCAGATTTCAATTCAGTTCAGTTACAAAAATAATAATCTATTCTTAGAGAAGGGATCCAATCCCTTGGTAGTTAGTGTGCATGCATGAGGAGTTGAGTGAGGTTGCAGAGTTTAAGGAGGAGTGTACATGCATACATTCCACAATCATTCTTCAATTGGGATGCATTAACTTAGGAACTATTATCCATTTGATTAGGAAGTGGGCTTAGGGTTTGAGGATGCTTCTTGCATGTGTCCAGTTTATTGTTTTCATATTTGCAAGTTTGTTGTTCATATTATCAGTAATATGTGTTTGTAGATGAATGTACTCTATAGATATTATTTGTAGGTGAATGTACAAATCATCATCGTTGTTTGACATGGAATAGCAGGAAAACATGGCACAAATAACAACATCTCATGACTCATATAATACAAAGGTCCCAACAGAAAAGAATGGATCATCATACTTTGTAATACATCAAGGATCTGGGATAAACACAAGCAAAAAAATGTGGTACAGTCCACATGCAAAATGTATTACAATAGGGACCTTCCAATCTATGTTTGTATCTAAGACTGAATGTAGCCATACAATTTCTAACGATTCATTGAACACACTTCTAGACAAAATAGATTATCAACCTAAAACCAACCTATCATAAGAAAAATAGTTTTAAAAATGGATTTTTATTGATGCGGCATTATTTTGAGCCAATAATAATATGTAAGATGAAAATGACTTGTTGAATGCTGAAGTGATTTCTTTTTAGATAAGCATTGTTGGTTTTGTTGAGAAGAATTGAGTTCTTAAAATTGATATATCTCTTGCATGTGTGTTGACTTGCCAAATAGATTATTAATTTTATATTATTTTTCTCATGCAGGTTTCACTTTTGGTTTCTAGATCTATTTGAAATTATAATTGTGAAAATTTTATTGAGATTTCAAACAACGATCGTGGAAAGAAAACATGACAACAAATGGATGTATTTTCATACTTTCAAAAGCCTCAATCCAAGAACCCAGATTCTCTTCATGATTCAAGCTCTTTTGAGTAACCCATAAGTGAAAGAGATGTCAACTCTTCTGAGAATGAATCTAATATCCATATAATAGATGATGAAATAGGTTCCTCTAGTGATCAAATTGAGATGAAATAAATTTCACCAGAAATTGACAACAACAATGTTGAAGGTTTTTCCTTGGAAGGAAACACAAACCATTCACAATCATGGAAAAGGAAAAAAATCCAATGGGACATAGGGAGACAATTCAAAATAGAATGGGTCTCAAAATTTCCATTTATTGAAGAAATACCTCCAAAAAATGAGAAAGAGGCTTCATGATAAGTTAGATGCATTATATGTAGTTGGAAACTTGGAAAGATAGTAAAATTGTAGATGAAGTTAGATACAATAGAGAAACATGAAGGAAAGGTGTATGATAAGGAAATTGTAAATGTTGAGGAGAAATCTATTATCATATGGAAATCTTATGAGGAATTTCAACATGTCAAATATGAAGATGAATATAATAAATACTTAATCAGTAAGAGAAAACTCGAGGCAAGTGGAGGAACCATCACATCTCCATTTGGAAATATGATGGAAAGAAGTTTGGTATACATGATGATGCAATTAAGAATTTTATTTCACATCTTATCCATATTACAGGTTATCCATATTACAAGAACTTTATATCTTTTCTCAAAGTGTCAAATTTTCCATCTTCTCATTGGTCAGTAATGAGTGGTTGGGAATGAGAAAAATATCTAGATCAAGTAGAAAATGATGATTTGAAAGAGAAGATTGTAAATGCTAGGTTTTTTTCATTGTCTTTGGATGAAGTTGCAACTATTGATAATACTTCATGGATATGCATGGGCATTTATATGGTTAATGACCATGTTAGGAATTCATATTTACTTGGGATTCATAAAATGAGGGAGAATTMTAYAACTCAAAATATYTATGAACTTGTCATCAAGAYTTTGAAGGAAATTGGTCRTATGGATAATTTAATAATTGTGAAAAAGTTGGTATGTGTCAGAGMAGATGGAGAAGCAGTCATGCAAGGGAAAAKGAATKGCCTTTGTGTCAAACTAAAACTATYAGATTCACCATTTATGATTAATATTCATTGTRTGGCTCATAGAATGAATCTTCCATTTAAAATAGTAAGAAATTTTCCATTGKTTTCAAAAGTTGAAAATCKTGTACATGAAACTCATGCATACTTTTGTYGTAGWMCCAAGTGATTTGAATAKCTTCAACAATTTGTTSMGGGTTTTATGGATGGAAAAAAGCTACTAAATATGTTGATACAAGATGTATCTCATTGAATGGACCAAATAAAATACTATTTAGTGAGTACCAATCCTTAGTAGGGGTGATGTATGAACATTGCTTCAGTGTAGACAAAGCTCAGGATCTTCTCTTTCGATTAATTGATATAGAGACATTATTAACATTGACTAGAATTCTTCATATGATTTATGAAATGAATGTCCTTGTGAAAATTTCTCAGAGTCACACAATGTATATTGTAGAATACATACATACAAGAAAATTAGCATGTCTTCAATTGGATAATTTGTATACAATTGCAAAGTTTTTCATAGGTCCATGGTTTAAAGGTTGGACTACTATCGTCAATATAGAAAACATTGAAAATTATTTGAAGTTTGATGGAAAAGGAATACTATGTATGGCAGTGCACGAGTATATGGTTCCATTTCATTATGTTAGTAATATGGGATGAATCATTGAAGAGTTTCATGTGTCAAGAGACCAATTCAACAATGTTGTGATTTCAGTGAAGCACAAATTGATAGAAATTGAAAAATCACTAGCATCAGAGATAAGGGAACAATATCCTCGAGATGAATTATTGGAGGCCCTGTTTGTGGTATACCCTCAATATTGGAACCCTGAACACAATAGAGAGGCTAAAATAGTTAACTTTTTAGCAAAATTAAAAAATTTAGTGCACCAATTTGGTAAGAATCGCAATGTACAAGGAGAAGAGATTGAAGGAATATTAGGTTCATCAAAGTTGTATCAAAAAACCAATCTCTTTGGTAAAACGATGTTAGCTCAATATTGTGGTTTGGAGAAACCTCTAGAACATGGTGCAATAAGAAGATTATGGTCTAAATTAGGTGAAGGCCAATACCTATAAGAAAACATGTCAAGATATTTCAAATTAGCAGATTTATGTCAAACCATGATTTTGGGATTGGTGCAGGATGAGAGAATGTTGAGTGCACTATAATTCTTGAAGTCAATGTTGAGGAACAAGATTGATAGCATATGGATACATGTTTAAGATTATATGTAACAAAGTATGACACAAACCATTTTCCATTTGATAGAGAACTTTCTCTTTGGCGATCAGATTGTGATAGAATGGGAGAATACAACACAACAAATTCCTCTAGTGAACTTGATATGGAAGATAATCTTTTGGAGGCTCATAATAATAGTTTATCGACAACGTTTCCTCTTAAAAATATAGAAAATCAGGGTTGACGTGTTGATGTGAACTGGGATATTAATATACCCCAAGATACTGTCTAAAACATATACATGAGGGGACTCTTATTTTGAATTACATGTTCCATTGATGATTTGTGTTGTAGATATAATGAATGGAATGGCACATGTGATGTGATTCTTGTTAGTTTATTGACTTAATTGTTCCTCTATTTTTGGAGTACGTTGGAAACAGGTAATTCTTTATGGGAGCAAGATTACCATCTGTAAATTTGAGATTGCATTTAAGGTAAAAACAGGTTCTATATTTTGTATTAAATAGTATAACATTGAATCTACATTTATTTTATCCAAGCTATTTTAAGTTTGATGGTTTGATAGTTAACTAAGACATTCTCTTTTTCCCCAAATGAATATCATATGCAAAATTTATGCCCTTGGGAAGTTGACGTACCAACTACCACCATTAGGGCTGACAAACTTTTTGGCGTTTCATATTTTGGGGTTAGGGTTTTGGATTTTCTTTATGTTAAAAAGGCCTCTAGAGACTCATTGTAAACATCCTCATCTTCTTGTGAATGAGTGTAGCCATCACATATCTTCTCAAAGATAATTTGTCACCATTCTAGTGAGTCATTCACTCTATAATTTTATAGTTGTTGTACATTCTCTCATTAATACAAATTGTGCATCACTATATCTCTATGTTTATTGAAATATTTTTTTGTATCTCGTAATATATCTGTATATTTAATTGTTATATCTATGCCTTCATTTCATTCTAAAAAATAATTAGTATCAATAAGTGTGCAAGGCCTTAGGCAGCTGGATCAAACAAGTGAGTGGAGTAGAGCAGAAATAGATAACTCTCCCTAACAATGGAAGATATAAAAAGGAGCTCTAAGCTGAGAATGATAATAAGTTGGTTGGTTAGTTGATTGATTGGCTATCTGACTAGTCTGATAGTTTTCAAGTTAGCTTATCTACGAGTGTCAAGTTCACAATGATCCTATTGTATTCCTCTAATTTTTTGAATATATTATTGTGTCTTTGATATGTTTGAGTTGTAATGCAAGGTGCATGGTGCATTATTTTGTATATCCATTGCTTTATATAGTAATGATATGAAGTTATGTGGATTTCATAGGATTTTTTTCAATGATTTTTATATATTTGGTGTGGTGGGATACTTCTAGTAATAAATATATGGTAGTTCTAGTCTAATTGGTGTCTGTTATGAATGATTTGGATATGTGTGTGCATAGTTTTAATTCTTAGTCCTAAATAGGTTATCATACCTGAGTTACATGGATTCCAATTATAGTAATGCATCATATATTTAATCCTTCATCCATGTTACAAGACCTTGTGGTATCTGTGATCCTCTTTGCATCTTTGGTGAGACCTTCCTCGACCTTGGTTGAGGATTGATATGGTAGTGATTTGGGGTTTTTGTTGGACAACTCTAGACAAACCCTAGGTCTAAAAATACCTAGCATTAAGAATTATAGTACATGTTCAAGCACAGAATGAAGGATGAAACCCAACAAATGGTTCCATTGCTGGGACTTGAATTCTTATTGAGATCAATGGAGGAAAATAAAAATGAGATGGAATCCTTCTAAGGAAGATATTAAAGACTATATATAAGTGAAAGAAGATGATTTTATCATGCGAGAGATGCAAGGATTGCAGGTGAACATGAAGGAATGGAAAGGAATATATATTTACTTGGATATGCATGAGCTCTTCTTTGTGGAATTTCCGTCTCTTCAGCATGAATGGTTAAAGAGACAATATGAAGTCAACTCAATTTCATTACCACTGGAGCCAATAGTTTGGGATCAAGCAAATCTTGATAGCTTGAACATTCTAGATAACAAGTGGATTTGGGATATTTATTTTTGGTTCGCTCGAGTGAAGGAAGGATACATTATTGAGTTCACTATAGAATAAAGAGATTCCTTCAATGAGGATGAAATAAAGTTAGAATAATTTCCATGGAAGCATATGCTAGAAGAAATTTCACTTTGGATCAAGATGTTGTTCGTGGAAAGAAGAATGATGTGCATGGACCCTGATAGAATGACCAAGTAAGCCCTCTAGCACTGGGGGGTTGGAAAATGTGGGGGACAGAGACATAATATGGATCCATCAAGGAGGATCGAATAATTTGATGATATGAGGTGAGGAATGGAACAAATTAAAAAGAGTAGAGGAGAAAAATAGTCGAGATATATGCAAGAAGAGATGAGATTAGAGAGAAATATAAGGAAAGGAGTAGACAGGAGTTATCCAAGGGTGCTGAGTGAGGTGTTGGGCACAAAATGAAGAGAAAAATCACACCAAGAAGTGGTGTGGGGGGGGGGATGATGTGCTAGAGTGGAGAATAGGAAAGGACATGCCTATGAAGAGGCTTAGCGTTGAAGATACTGATAGTGAGAATAGTAGTACCGAGGGCCTAGGTGATGAAGCTTGTATCATTTTCATGTTGCGGTATACCACAACCTTAAGAGAGAAGAGAGAAAACATGTGTGGTGTGTAGGCACAAATTTGTGGTGCGTCGATAGAATTGGAGGGGAAAGAACCACACATTTATGCACTAACAAGAAGATAAGTTGTCACGCAGTACAGTGAGGCACCAATCATAAGAGAATTTGGCACTGATCGTACTAGTAGTACATTGAGTAGGAGAGATAATGACATGTGAAGAAGTTGTGTGTTGAGTGGAGAGAGTGATTTTGCACAAGGTGGAAGTGCATAGATCATACCGGGAGATGAAGCACATAATGGTAGCATGTGGATCGACACAAAGGAAGAAGTGCACATTTGTGGTGTGCAATCGAGTCAGGAAGAGAGGGCCCATATCATTAGTGCAAGGGAAGAAAAGGAATATGAAGGCTCCCATAGTGGTGGGAAAGATGAGTTGATATTATTGGATGGTTTTGCACAACTACATGTAGATAGCTCTTTGGGTCACCTAACGAGAATTTTCAAAAGAAGATGGTCTTAACCCCCATTTGTACCACTCCCCTTGCATATTTTTAATCAAGAAGAAGACACAAGAGATAGTGGAGAAATTGGAGTTGAAGAAAGAGAGGAAGAATACAAAAGCGATGAAACAAGTGAAGAAGAAGGTGAAGTCAACAATAATTTACCCCAAGCAAGAGTGGTGTAGAAATATCCAACCAATAATAGTTATAAAGGAAGAACTATTTCTAGTTTGAATAAGGAAAATCAAGATAGTAAACTGAGGTTTCCCATGTTCCATGGAATGGGTAAGGACAATACAGAGAAACATTGGTTCGACTATGAAGAAATATGGTCTATAAAGAGATTTAGATATGACATGATTAAGATCACACAACTAGAGACTAACTTTAGGGATAGGACCTTGGCATGGTACATGAAATACAAGGATACTATGATAACATGACAGGAAATGTCCCTCGTTAAGATCAAGTAGGATCTGCTTCAGGAGTTTCAAAAGTCGAAGTTAGAATTCCAATCCACTATAGAAATCAAGGAGATCAAGAAGAAGGAAGGAGAAATTGTGTATGATTATGAAGAGGTTTAAAATATTGTTGGATAGGATGACGTTCTAGATACAGGAGTACCACAAAGAATGGTTCATTACAGGGTTTCTCCCCCGTATCTGAGTCTCGCTCACCCAAAAAAAGGTGATGAATCAGGATGAGGCAGTCGAGATCATGATGCACTTGGAAGCTACATTTGGAGGCACAAAGATATTAGCTAGGTTGGTGCAAGTTTAGTCGCAACACTCTAACCTAAAAATACAACTACAAGATACGACCAATACTAAATTCATGCATGAGAACGTATGGTGTACTACATGTCGTTTAGAAGGGCATCATCGAGCTCAGTGTTCAATTCTCCCAAATTATGTGGCAATTTTTTTTTTGAGTCCATTTCCATCTAGATAGACAAAATGGTGTCAAATTTGTAGACAGTGAGGACATGTGCCACCCCATTTTCCCATATTACAAAAGTATCAAACAATGACTCACACCCTATTCTGTGATTTTTTTTAATACATCAGCCTTGATATTAATATCTATTTCACTCTCAAGTTAATGGAAGATTACACGTGACATGCATTTCAGGTACAAGAGAAAAAGTGTCATGAGCATGGTGACATCGATAGAGGTGGATATCAAGGAGGACCCCAAGGTGGATATGGGTGTGATCGCAACCACGTATATGGTGGAGGAGGTGGTAGACCCCCCATATGTTTCAATTGTAGTGAGATTGGTCATGTCTCATGATTTTTCACTAATGCACATGTGCTTTGTACATATTTTTATAGTCTTGAGCATGTAACTGAGGACTGTAATAAATTAATGAATAAGTGGGAGGACAAGAAGACCAACGATAACATTGTGCATGCTGAGCCACACAAAAAATAGAAGAAGAAAAAGGAAACAAACTTTCAGATAATAACTCATGGAGGGGTGAAGACAAGGGAAAACTTTGAGCATGGTGAAGGCTCGGGTCAATAACCCAAAAAAAAAATTAGAAAGGCACCCCATCCCCATCCTATGTTTGATATTTCTCATCAGAAGTAGTTTCTACACGAGGCACAAATATCCCTTGAATAATAAATAATGCATAACAAGCTGCAACACACAACTCATAGGTCTCTTGAAGAGGCATGGATCTTAGAGTAAGTGAAAAGGGTGACACAAAGGTCACTAAAGGAAGAACGAATCGATGAAGAGGTGCAATGGGTGATGCAGAGGTAACTGGAAGAAGCTTGTGCATGTGACACAAAAATATTTTGAGGAGGCTCAAGTGCATGAGGAAATTCAATGTGCAACCCAAATATCGATAGAAGAAGAATGTAGATAGAATACACTATGAAGCACTGAGCAAAAAGATTATGAAGAACAACGATGGGAGGAGTTGAAATGCACAACATGCACACAAATCTTGCATGACTTAGGTTGCATGGAAGTAACTGAAGATCAAGTCAATACCTTCTTACATTGTTGCGTGCACTTTCTTAAATATCCAGAAGCTGCAAGTAAGTTGACACATATGTTAACTACTTGCATGAAAGAAAAAGGAGAGGAGACCACCATATCAGATCCACTTCCAGAAAGGGATGTCTTCTAGGTTAGAAAGAAAAAGCGCACAGTCTGAGATTTTAAGATGACAAAAAATCTTGGTGGGTACAATATAGATGGAGTCATGTTGGACCTGGAATCCAATGTGAACATTTTACCCAAGAATTATTAGGAAGTGATGGGTAAACCTATGTTGTTTTGGTATCCCATCCAACCTTTGTTATCTAATCAATACAAGATCTATCTGATAGGATGGATGGAGAAAGTAGAAGTGAACATCAAAGGAGTGAAAAATAGGCTGACTTTGAAGTCCTCGATATCATGGGTGAGTCTCATCCACATCCTACATTGTTGGGAATTGGCTTAGCCTTTGACAATAATGTTGTGTTAAACTTTATGAAGAGGTAGATGTCCTTTGAAACTGACACCCTGCATATGGTCATTCCACTAGACCCATATGAGGGTGACCGCTACAATGATCCCATAGATGAGGATGCACAGAGATCAAGCATTGAAAATATTTACAAGGTAACATGTTGCAGGGAGGACTACATAAACCACACCACATATGGTGAATTGAGCTAGAGGTGTGTCAAATATTATGACATGGATTATGAGGATGCCCTGTATAGATGGTAGAATAATATCTATGAAGTGCCCACTTGCAAATGTGCATGAATCACAAAATGAGTGTGATGGATCAACTCTCAAGTTTTCAATGCAAGTGGAGACATTCTTGATCCAAATTCTCATGGAGCATAGACTTCAAGCCATGGATTCTCTAGTTTAAGGGACCTTGGTGCAGTGGTGGGAAAATCTCCACCAAAATATTCATATCTAAGAGAAGGTATCGGAGTTTATAAATGTCCTATTCCATATCACTGACTTTGAAATATCTAACCGATATAAGGGCACTGGGGACCCTCGGGGAAACATATCATCCTATGAATGGAGTTGGATCACTAAAAACATCACTCAATCATAGTGGGTCCATCAGTTCATCCATACCTTGGATACGATTCCTAGAAGCTGGTACATTCAGGAGGAACTCAGGAGAAAAATAATTGAGTGGACCTATATGAGTTCCCAGTTTATTTCCACCTTTTGGTTCACCACAAAATATCTAGTCCTCATCAAGGCGCTCTATTGGGTTAAGGAATTCATATTTCATCGATAGCCAAAGGCCACTCGCCCTAGAGTGCTATATTCATACCATCAACTAGTGGATATACATTGTTGGAAGATTGATGCAGACAATATTAATGACAAATAATTCCATGAAATCTAGATCATAGAATCAAAAGGAGAACGTGCACTAAAGGGGAAGGTAGTAGAGATGAATGCACCATACTATAATGGCCCCATAAATACTAAGAAGCAAAATATGGGTATGGAAGAAGCACACAAGATGGCCATTATTGAAGATTACTTGGATAATGAGACAATCGCTCAGGTCATTGACCTCGTTAAAGAATATGAGGACTTGTTTCCTCAAAGATTTTTTGAGATGAAAGGAATTGCGAGATCCTTGGGAGCTATGAAGATCTAAATCAAACCTAATGCCAAGCCATCCAAGAGAACACCCTACCTCTTAAACCCTAAGTACAAAAAGAAGGTACGAAAAGAACTAGATTGAATGTTGGATGTCGAGATCATTGTCCCTATGAAGGAGTCTGATTGGATTAGACCCATGGTCATGCAACCTAATAATAATAGGAAAATTTGTATATGTGTCAATATAATAATTCTGAAATCAACTTGCATCCATTATCATTTCCCGACACCCTTTACATACAAGGTGCTATAAAATGTCAGTGGTAAGGAAGCCTACTCATTCACGGATGGCTTCTACGAATATCAGAAAGTTCGGATAGTGAAGGAAGATCCAACTCAAACCACCTTTGCGATGGAATGGGGGTCATTTTCATAAACCCTCATTCCCTTTGGATTAAATAATTCCCCTACAATATTTTCCTAGATAGTGGTGGCAACGTTCAAGGAATTTATTCACAACTTCCTTGAGGTCTACTTGGAAAAATGGACCATGTTTAGTTTGACTAAGAAGCACATGCAAGCCCTTCAATTCATTCTACATCGATGTCACCAACTACAGATCTCTTCGAATTTTTACACCCTTTCGTATATTGTTGGGCCACGTCATGTGTAAAGATGACTTTCTCATGGACCCAGTTAAGATTACCACCATCTTGGATATGGTGGCCCCTACTTCAGTTCACAGAATGCTTGCAACCTTGGGACACACTAGATACTACATAAAGTTCATTCATAACTATCCTTACATTGTAGCCCCATTAAAAATATTGTTGTGTAAGGATATTAAATATGAATGGACACTAGAATGACAACAAGTCTTCAACACCCAGAAAGAAAAAATAGTCATTGTGCTTATTTTATTTTTTTCAGATTGGTCCAAGCTCTTCCATGTCCACATTGGTGATTCATCCATTGCACCGGGCATCATTCAAGCACAAGTATGGGAATGAAATATTGATCATCCGGTCTAATTTTTCAGCCGAAAGTTATCTGATGTCAAATTAAATTACACTACAACCAAGCCCGAGGGCCTGGCTATGGTATATTCCTTGCAAAATTTTCACCACTACTTACTGGGGTCCACTTTTAAATTATACATTGATCATTTTTCCCTCAAGTATTTAGTTGAAAAAACTATGTTGGGTCTTTTCATCTACCGGTGGTTGTTTCTATTTCAATAATTTAACTTCAAGGTTGTTGTTAAAATAGGAAAACAGAATGTGGGATCGAATTATCTGTCGCAAATTCAAACTGGGGAAACTGCCCAGAGCCTCGACGATGAAATTTTAGATGAAAAAATACTCTAGTTGGAAGTCATCCCAGATCATTTTTTCAAAACAAAATAATTCCCCACCACTGAACAGACTCCCACGACATATACTTGTGTGCAATGTTATCGGCTGGTGAGCCACAATGTTGATTATCAATGGATTGATTAAAAATTGTACAAGTTGCGTGTGGATGGTATCCTAGATGATTTTTCTTTAGAAAATGAAAGGAAATCCCTCCTATATGAGGCACATGAAGGTATTTTTAGAAGCTATAACATCAGCAAGGCAACCACATGCAAGGTTCTATGTGTTGGGATCTGTTGGCCCTCTCTCTTTGCATACTCTAAAAACTATTTTTAATGATACCACGTATGTCAATGAGTGGGAAATACCTTCCATAGAGATGAGCTCCCAGTCTTACCAATAACTCCACTTGATGCCTTCGACAAATGGGAAATAAGATTTTTTGGGACCATCAATCTGACCGCATGTTGAACTAGGGAACGATACATTATTACTGCAATAGAATATCTAACAAGATGGGGTGAAGCAACACTAGTAAAGGATTTTATAGAAGATACTGTGACACGCTTCATTTTTTACAACTATATAACCGTATTCATATGTCCAACGGAACATGAGCGAATAGATCTTTCATTTTCTGAATGATACCATCCAAAAACTCACTCAAGAGTTCCTGATCCATCACCAGAAAAAAACTCTATATCACCCTCAAGCTAATGGTATGGATGAATATTTCAATAAAATTTTAGAACATGCCTTAACCAATGTTTGTAATGCTCAACGTGATGACTGGTATCAACATATTCTTACAATATTATGGGATTACTGAACCATGTGAAAAAGGTTTATTGATCACACAACATTTAGATTAGTCTGTGGAAAGTAAGTTGTCATGCCAATAGAATTTTTGGTCCCTAGCCTTCGAGTCACCCTCACAACTCAAATAACCAATGATCAGTCCCTCCAACATAGGTTGGATGAGCTTATGGAACTCGAGGAGGACTGACTAATGGTAGGATTCAAGCAAGTGGTGGGAAAATACATACAAAAGGCTTGATATGACCGTAACATCCGATAGAAAATCCTTCAGACAAGATATTTAGTTTTGTTATATGACAATAAATATTTACAACATCACAGTAAGCTACGCATGTGTTGGTTGGGTCGATTTCGGCTAGTCTACATCAATGAAGCAAGTGCTGCCAAGATAGAAATCGTACAAGGACAACCACTCAAAGTTCTCATCAATCGTAGTAGGTTCAAGGTGTATTATGTAACTCAAGAGTCAAACACCATTTAATTTTTTGTCATCTTTTTGGCTTGATATAGTAATATTACTATAGGTGGTATAGTATTTAGGAAAACTCATAGTTGGCATAATTTAAATTTTGACAGTGCAAGAATTCATCTCAGTCACTCAACCAAGTGACATAGGGTGCATATCATTGATATTTCCAAGTACAACTATGTTTTTGGAAACAAATATACGGTGTTATTTATGTACACATCATGTGGGTGTTGGTAAAATTCTTGATTATTTACCTCCAAAAAGGGAAAATAGTCTCATTCGAGTTGTTCACACATGCTGAAAGAACACATTGGGATGAAATATCACATTCTCTGATCACCCTCTCCAGTACGACCAGTCTACAATATCAATCCTCCTATCCTCTGCAGTTTACTGTCACTTTCTTCTTTCCCTTCAAGCCATCCCTTCCACATTATTTCATCCTCATTCCTCCCCATCCTCACCATTTCCCACTTATATATATCATACCCCCTATTATAAACTAGCGTTATTATCTACCAGATCCTATCATGATTTCCTTTCTCATCTCGTTTCGATTCTCTTACTCCCCCATCGCAACATGGCTTAGCTAGATATCCATATTATTTTATCACTAGTTTGATTGAACAACCTAAGAGGCTATCTGAAAGTATTATAGGAGGGGGGTAGTATATCAACCCCTACTCTTTCATCGTCTTCCCATCTGCTATACTCAACAATATCAACTTCATAACTCCAAGCTTTATGAACTATGTTTTTTTTTAGAAATTCTCCCCATCCCCCTACACCAAGAGCTACTTAACTCTTCTCCATGCTTCATCCCCTTTGTTGTTACAATGAGAACCTACTTAGTGTCTTCCTCAATTCCCTCCTCCCACCTATTTTCATCGCAACCTCCCCTAGATCAATAAAGCTAGGACAAATTCCTCTATCCAATCTTGGTCATACTAGCCCTCTTCTCACATCCTATCATCGCCGCACAATCCTCCAGAATTAAGCCAATTGAGACCTGTTGCTCGACCTAACTTTCCCAGAACAAAAATCTAAGAAGAGAATGATGCTCTCTCTTGAGGGAACCTCACCACTATCTATCCAATAGTGCTTAGTGGGAAAATTTCAATAGATCCCTCATTCACTTCCACAAGAACTAGTGAAGAATTTGGTTTGAGCAATTGGATGAAATCGTATATGTTCTAAATAATGATGATATACTCTTCCTAAAAATACCCTCTTGAATACTATGCAACAACTCGCTTAAGGGTGCGCCAGATAATAGTGGTAGAGGCATGTTGGCACCCAAAGTTTAGGGTTCAATTTTTCACGCATGCACAAATGAAGTTGTGCGTGCTCATTCCATAGTGTTGTGTGCACCTAGAGAAATGTGTGAGGAATGTCATAAAGTGCGCATCAAATCTAGTTTTGTCAGTAGCGTGCCAATTTTAAATACTACCAATTGTGTGATGGTCTGAGTTTTGTCAATTGCATTGGAATCCAAGAAGATGCCAATCGAAATAAAGAAAGGAATCACTGAGAAATCTCCTCGAATGATTATTTCCAGCAACATACGATGTCGTGGTGTGGCTAGAAGATGCACTGGCTAGGTAGTTAATATTTCCCCTTATGCAAAGAGTCTACATGGAGCACCAACAGGCACCAAAAGTGTGAGAGGAAGTCAAATCATACAAGTGAGTGGAGTAGAGAAGAAAGAGACAATGCTCCCCAATAGTAGAAGATATAAAAAGGATCTCTAAGATCAAAATTATAGTTAGTTGGTTGGTTAGTCAATTTATTGGTTATATGACTAGTGAGAGAGTTTTTGATTTAGCCTATATACCAGTGTCAAGCTCATTCTGAGCCTACTTTAATCCTGTGATGTCTTGAATATATTCATGTGTCTTTGATAAGTTTGATTTCTAATGCAAGGCGCATGGCACATTATGTTACATCTCCACTATTTTATATTGTAATGATATGAAGTTTTGTAGTTGTCATAGGCAGTTGTTCAATGCATTGTATATCTCTGATGTGATGGGATACTTCCACTAATAAAGATATGGTAGTTCTAATCTAATATGTTTATGTTATGAATGAGTTGGATATGTGTGTGTATAGTTTTAATTCTTAATCCTAAATAGGTTATGGGACCTGAGTTACATGGATACCAATTATAGTAATTCTATGTATGTTTAATCCTTCATCCCTGTCACAAGAGCTTATGGTCTCTATGATCCTCTCTTTATCTCGGGTGAGACCTTCCTCGGCCTTGACCAAGGATTGATATGCACATTCTTTGGGGTTTTTGTTGGACAACACTGGATGTATCCTGGTTCTTAAACTCCCTAGCACTATGAAGGACGATACACGCGTGGAAACCAAACATTCATTTCTAATTCACTTCCACTTTTGTATTTATTAAAGTCACATTTCCTTTGAATATTTATATGTGAATATTTACTTTCCTTTGACATCAATGGAAATAATTTATTCAAGAATAGGAATACCAAAAATAGGTAGAAACCCATTTATATTGGTAACATCAAGGCCTTTCCCCCCACCAAAAGAAAATAAAATGTGGGAACTAGTGTAGAAACAGTGGGAAAACTAACACTACTTAAACTTATGGAAGGAAATGATGCAATTGGTAGCATTCCTCAAATGGAAAATCTAGATTCCATAGGCATATGTGTGGGAGAAGTTACCACACTAATATATGGTAAGGAAGAATCCATTGTTACTCCTTCCATCATATAAGATGATGTAGGAATAGTTCCTCCCATGATGGATGACACACAAATGCCTGACATCTTGTGAGGATTGCTAAAGTAGGAAAAATTATCACTAAATTGTCTATTCATCTAAATGAGTAAAGGGTTGAAGGAACTAGTCAAAGGGGGATTAAAGTTTGGTGGAGGAATTTCACCAATTACTTCAATCTCCACTTATTCAAACTCCTCTAAATCATATGTGTGATATTTGAAGGATTCTTTTTTACTTTCATCTAATGTGGATAATAACTTCTACCTAGTGGTAGGTTGTTCCTCCTCCTCAAGAGAAATTCATCACTTTCGATGAGACCGATGAAGCGGTTTTATAGCCATGGATAAAAGTATGCTTTAACCCAAATGAAAAAAAACAACCTATGGACAACTAGACACAAATATCCACATATCACACCTTACCAAATCAAAAGATTCAACAAGAAAATAAAATATAGGTCAAAGGAGCCTTCTGAAAATCAAACATCATAGGGGATGTCAAGTCTCCAACACATGCTAGCAAAGGTATAAGAGATAGTTATGATAACCCACATGTAACATTCATTGCTAGTGTAAGTACCCTTGTAAATACAAGCACCCTCTAAGAGATATGGAATATGGATCTGACCTCTGTCTCAAGTGCCACAAGTACTTTCCACTTTTAATCACCCACATGATTCCCTAAGAATAATTACAATGGTTACTACTTTACAATCAAAGACTAGGGGGGGAAATAGTGGTTCATGTCTACACATATGGGTAGGGAAAAAAATATTGAAATTTTAGATAGAAATGTTGCTACTTTGCTACAAAACCCACATACACATGACAATATGATGAATACTAAAACAAGTGAAGACTGGATATCACTCCACTTTCCATAATGAAATCTCTTCTTAACACCTGTGTTAGAGGTGCTTTTCCAACAAGTGCTCCTTACTACTAATGTATTTTTATGCTCATTAATAAATTTCTCGTTTCGTTTTATACCTCTTCTTTGGAGAATCACATCTCACATATCATTTTAAGTGTTAGAGACTTTGAAAAATAACCAACTTATGGATAACCAAAAGAAATGTGAGTTTTCTTAGCAGTCATTTGTGTATTTGGGGTATGTGATCAGTGGAGGGGGGACCAAGATAGATCCTCCAAAGATGGAGGCCATCATAAAATGACCAGTTCCTTATACTAATTTCACTATGGTTAGGAGATTTTTCAAGATATCATAATTCCTACGAAAGTTCACGGTATCCTTTTTAGTGATAGCTACACCACTCCACACCATAATAGTGAGAAACAAGAGTTTCTAGTGGGGAAAGAACCATCATAAATATTTTTATGAGATAAAACAAAACATTATCCAAGCTCTAATTCTCACATTACCTAACTTGCAAAATTCTTTCTAAGTGGAGACAAAGGTAAGTGGGTATGCTATGGGAGCAATTTTTATGCAGGTAGGTAAGTTGATATGTTATCATTCTAAAATTTGTCATGGGGGAATATTAAACTACCTTACCTATCATAAGGAACTCTATACCTTGGTTCAAGCTATTAAGAAGTGGAAGCACTATCTAATGGGAAAGTAATCCATTATCCATGCATATCACTATCCACTACAATATTTGTAGTCCCGTAGAAAACTTCAACAAACCATACATTACAAGTGGATGGGGATTTTGCAACAATTTTATCTAGTTGTCAAGTATAAGAAGGGAAACACTAATAAGTTGGAATACATGCTTTCAAGGCTACCCACATATGAGATTATATMTTTGGGAAYTCTTATGCACATGGGGACTTTTACCTATGATGCAARAAATGAGGAATAYRTAGAATATGAGAACTTCAAATAGGTGTTTCAACAAMTACAAGGMCAAATTCATGTAAASGAWGGTGACAGTRAGGATGAATGTCATSTCCRAAATGGGTTTCTMTACAATACATGCAAGATATWTGTACCTAAAGGTGAAATATTACAACTTATTAGAGAGGYTCACACCTCCAARGTTGCAAGAAATTTTGGTGTTGGGAAGAGAGTTTCTATCTTGCAAAGGTATGTGAATTACCTAGAAAGAAAGAAGATGTAACTCAGTATATTAGATGATGCAWACTYTGTTGTACTAGAAATCCCAKTAATAGAATGAAATTTATACAACATCCCTTACCTATACTCACTCAACCTTGGGAAAGCCTTTCCATGGATTTTTGTGGGTGKTTTTCCAACAACTAGRAAGGGACATGRATATATKTTTTTGGTAGTTGAYAGGTTCAATAAGATGTGMATTCYTRTTCCTTGTAAAAACACCATCAAAGGACAAGTAGTAGAAGACATGTTCTTTGAACAGGTCTGGGTGCACTTTGGGGTATCAAGGAGCATCATCTCAAACATGGATACTATATTTCTCAATGCCTTTTGGACTACACATTGGGAGAATATGGTCATGAAGTTCAAGATATCTACAACATTTTATCCATAGAAAAATGAATGGACATAAGTAGTCAATCAAACATTTTTACAACTTTTGAGGGGTTACAATCAGAAGCATCCAAGGACCTGGGATGGAAATGTAATCTACATTCAACACTCTTATAACAAAGTATTCCATACTTCTACTAGTAAGTCCCCTTTTGTAAATTTCTTTGTATATTTTCCACATTTACCATTGGATGTTATTTCTAGACATCAAGGAGTGAGCGAAAAAATCATAGGAGAAACATTGGAAGTAGAGAAATTTGTTGAAAATATTATACAATTCTATTTGCAAGTATAGGAGACATTGGAGAAGTCATAGGAAAACTATAAGGCCATACATGATCAACAAAGAACCGATGAGTCATTCAAAGTGGGAGACATAATTTGGTTATTGTTGAACAAGGAAAGACTGTAATAAGAATGAGTATCTATGATATGGCTCTTTTGAGGTATTAGAGAAGGTGGGAGATGATGCTTATAGACTCATTATACCCCCACACATGGACATTTACTCAGTAGTGAATGTGGAAAATTTTAAACTCTATGAGCTTTCCATGATGGATCAAAAGGTGGAGCAGGTCTTGTCGACCATAGAGGAAATATAACCAAATGATCAAGAAGATTTAGCATGAGAGATAGTTTTTCTAAGGAATTCTAGAGCTACAAGATAGGAGTAGCATGACCTTTGACAGAATGGATTGAAAGGAAAACTTCTTGGAAAATAAAAATTGTAATAAAGGGAGAAGGTAGAGGAAAACTTCCCTCACCTCTTTCGATAAATATTTTGGGGAACAAAGCCTCCCTAAATGGGGAGGTATGATATGGATTGGATCATTATACATTTTTTCATATATTTTATTACTTTCTAGGTGGAAAATTTGGAGGCATCGGCTTGTAGGGCCCATTTTAATAGTATATCCGAGTTTGGAGATTTGGGGTCTGGAACCTTCCAGAACAATTTTGAAGCATCAAACTACATTTTGGGGGGTCAAAACATTATGAGGTTAACTTATATCCTCTTGAAGCTATTCTACACATCGATACCTTTTGAATTGTGCAAAACTTTCTTCAATCATAACTCATATGCAAAAGTTATAACTCCCACAAGTTTTCCTACCTTGTTGAACACCATGGTACGAGTGAATGACACATCGGCTTCATTTTTTTACACATGTGGGAATAGCCATGTTTGGACTTTCAATATGATTCTAGAAGGTCCAAAACCTTATCACTAATTGAGGGTTTCATATGCAAAAACCCTAATCCTAGACAACTATGAGGATATGCTAAATACCAAGTTGCTAGGAAGAGAAGGGGTTTCATTCTTTTAACATTGTAATTTTTCCATAGTTGAGAAAAACATCTAGGAGTGGATTTTGAGAGAATAATAGAGGAGGTAGGAGATTCTATAGCAACCATTCATGCCATATTGTCAAAGGAAACTCCATGGGGACTGTACCCCTTTATTTGTACTTGTATTTCATTACTAAAGAAAATAGAGTAGAACATAAGCCTCACCTTATAGATAGTTTTTCTCCCATATTGGGTTTCCCATGATACATTTGTTTTTCATTGTTGTGGTTGGTGTGTTATTTTTATTAGTCTTTCATTTTTTCATTTCAGTTATTTCATTAATTTGAGCATTAAGTCAATGATTATAAATATGATATATAAAGAAAATAAACCTTCATAGTGAAATATTTCAGTATAATACAATATATGTTGTGACGAACAATGGAATATCCATTATAATTTACAAATCAGATTGGGTAAGAACTATTATATTTAGGATACAATTGTTAGAATATAATGGATGTTCTTGTTTTACCATTGAAAACATCTCTATTGTCACCCAACCATAGGTCAAAGCCTCCCTTCGAGCACCTTAACCTTGACAAAGAATCACTCTGAAAGCAAACCCTAGGATAGATTTCCAAACAAAGGGTAACGTACCTTTCCCCAAGGATAGCACACCAACAAGAGTTGATTAGATAGTCCAAAACCTAGCCAAGAGATAGTCCAATCCAAACGTGATCTGCTAGCTGCAGCAGCCACAATGGAAGCTCTCTTCAAACCTACACACAAGACTGGGCACTGCAGTGCGCACAAGTGTTTCTCTGCAATTCTAAGACTGCCTGCCAGAATGAAGACTTGCCTCCTGTATTTATAGTAATTCTGGATAATTGCATGGGCCAAATTCTCATTCTGGGTATCTGTCTATTCAATATATATTAATTCTTCTGGTTGACTTCTTCTCTTGGAGGCTAATAACCTAATACAGGTTATCCTCTTGATTCAACATGTTTTCTAGGGTCATTGGCCAACTCATTAGGGTTTCTTCTTGCTTCCCAGAATATTCTATTCTCGTCAAGTCTACACGTGGAGGTAAATACCTCTCGCAGCTACCATAATATCAACACTCCGTCCTAGCTAGGGAGGTATTACAGGTAATGGTCTTGAGCACAAAACATACCATTCACCCAGTAGAATCAACATAGTTGTATAGACTATCTCATGACTAAATAATGAGCACCATCATCACCATTAGTGTCATCAGTTGCATCATCTCTCAAAACCATACTCCATCTGAGTAATTAGACATGATGTGGATAAGTCACACCATAGAGTGATACAAGAGCCATTCTTCTAATCTGGACATTTGTTTTGAACCATTTTCCATCTGGGAAATCTCTGTCCTTTAATCATTCATTTGGCTGATAATCATTTACCAAACTTTTGATAGTCTTCAAGGTAATCATAACAAAATAGAACACAACTGTGTCTATTCATAGTAGTACATAACTACAATCCAGTGGTACATTAGCACACCAAGTAGAAAACAAGTACTTTATCAGTAATGCATAGTCACGAACAGTGGAACACATCCACCACAGTAGTATACATCTACTTTCATACAGTCTTCATAACAATCATCTGATATCAACCTGCACAAAAACAATGTTATGATATAAATTGAATCATCTGGGCCAATCTTTCACTCACATCTGTGAGATCTGAAAGAATATCTTCCCTCAAAAGGTAAGGCATCAATGATGAGCTATCTGGACTATTCTTTTCAAGCAAGGAAGAATAAATATCCTGATTTCTCAGCCTAGACCATTCCTCACCTTGGGCCATTCTTCCGACACGAAACAAAGTGTAACCTAGAGAGAATGAATCTTCCCTAAGAAATTTCTGTCCCTGATTGTTGAACGTAGACCATTCCCCACCCTGGGCCATTCCTCTGACACTAAACAAAGTTGAAACTGGAGAGAATGAATACACCCTAAGGAATAATTTTCCGGGCCATTTCCTTTGTTAACCACGAGAGGAAAATACTATCCTGTACCAAGCTCCAAAATGGACCATTCCTCATGTTAACCACAATGAGAAATCATTGTCTAGCGAGGCGGGCCAGTCTTCTTGAGTAACCCTGAAGAAGAGAGACTTCCCTTGACCACTCCCCATGTTAACCATAATGGGAAGTCGTTGTGTATGGTACATCAGCAATCTGGACCATTTCCCATGTTAACCACAATGGGAAGTCGTTGTGTATGGTACATCAACAATCTGGACCATTTCCCATGTTAACCACAATGGGAAATAGCTGTCCATCAGAAATCTCAATCCACTTTCCGAATTGGAAATAATCCGCTCATCCTGGACCTATTTTTGAACTAAAAAATGACTTCACATCGATCAATAATACATCAGTGCTCCCTCCCAACCTGGGATTCATCTCTTCCTTTTTCAATAAGGAAGTCATCTCCACAAGCTCCAACTTGAGTAGGCAAACTCTTTCATTTTGAGCATAAGATTTTACCAAAATGTCTGCTTATCTTCTCATTTGTGAAGATATGTATTGGAGAAGCACTTTCTCCTTTCTAGAATTCATCATAGATAATGTAATGCTTGATTTCAAATGTACTTCAGTCTGGGACACTGGTCTTCTTTAAAGGCTTCATGTAGCTCTGATCAATAAAGTATATCATTGTTGGAAAACTAGAACATATCCATGTGGCACGTCTTCTATCATCATGAGATCTGATCTTCTGAGTAATCATCTTGATACAATTTCTTTGATATAGAAAATATTCACCACGCTTCTGTTGTACACTAGAGGTTCTCCATCAAGTTATCTTCTTCCATCTGCATGCAAGGGTCTCTTTTTGGTATGCCTCAAAGTTTTGAGGCTTCTCTTCATATGCTCTTTGGTCAATTACTCTGGAGAACATTCTTTGCATTCATCTGATGTAGAATTCCAACCCATGGATATTGCGGAGGATATAAAGAGTTATGTAGAGGTATGTTTGGTTTACTGGAACAAGTAATCATCATATTCTTCTCCCTCCATATGGAAGAACCTCTAGTTCTGGATCTTAATGCTTGCATATATACATTGTTCTTCATCACAAATTTAAGTTCCTCTGCTTGATTGATTTTAGTGAGTTCATATCAGGTTGGTAATCTTGTGATTCTTAATGACTGGTTTTTCTAGCTTCTCTTTCTTTCTTGGAATCTTCATGTTCTTCCTAATGTTTTTCTTTAGTTCTTGGGTCCATGGAGTTTCTTATAGATTCCATGCCCTAGAGATTTCATTTCTTTCTTTCATCATATGATCACGGATGTGGATGAACAACCAGGGATACTTTGAGGTTTTTCTTCGAAGAATTCTTCTTTTGCGGTTGAATTGAACATGTACTTTCTTTCATGGATGCTACCATGGATATACTTCATCATCTTCAATGGATCATAGGATGAGCTCCCTCCTAATCCTTGCTTCATGTATGAGTGCATATAATTGGCTCCCTCCGTCTAACAGAGTCCACACTTCCGTCTGCATCCTTATTGTCATCTGGAATATATAATCGGCTCCCTCTGTCTAATAGAGTCCACACTTCCATCTTATTGTCTTCTGCAAAACATCATAAGTCTTTCTCCAATTTCCTCTTGATTGTTGACTTATTTCTGTCTTTTCTTCTTCTAAGTCTCTTCATGATTGAATTGATTTCGACTTATGTTGTAATATCTTCCACATGATTTGTATGATCTAACTTGTATACTGATATAAATCCTTATCTTCTTGTTTTTACATAGGTATTGTTCTCCTTGGAACACATTATCTTCCAAGAGATAGATATACAAGATATGTACAAAGACGATGTAAGCAAGATATGTACAAGAACTAAGAAGAGTATTGTTACCTTCAGAAGAATAAGTCTCTTTCATCCTGCTTAGTCTTCTTTGTAGGTTCCTTTTATTCGGAAAATGATTCTTCGTGTGTCCCCTTCCTTTTCTTTAGCTCTGGACAATGATTCTTGTAGTGACCATACTTTCAACAGTTGAAGCATTGTATTTCTGAAATGTCTCTCTCTTTATTTGGCTTCCTCCTTGAACCAAACTTCCTTTTGTTCCTGAAATCCTTGAATCTTGTTGTGAAGGCTTGATCATCATACTTCTTTTGGGGTTTCTCTTTTGCACTGATCTTGGATTCTTCTTGAGCACAACAAGTCCAAAGTTCTTCAAATGTAGGATACTCCTTCCTTGTGTTCATGCTTGTGGAAAATGCATCCCATGTCTTGGGAAGACCATTGAGTACAATGTTTACCGGCTCATTCTCTGAAATGATCTCTTCAATATCTTGTAGGTGATCTCTTAACTCAGATATCCTCACAAGGTATGATGTTATTCTATCATCATCATTCATCTTCATGTCACAGAGTTTATTCTTCAGACTCATTACTTGTCCAATGTTTCTGACTGAGAAGAGGTTCGTTAGGGAATCACACATCTTCTTCAGTGAGTCAAGATGGGAGATGTAGGGTATCAAGTGGTCTTTTATAGACTCCACTATGATACTCATGGAATTGATGTCACCATCTTTGAACTTCTCCATAATTGCAACATTCTACGGTTCCTTCTCTTTTTCTTCTTCAAACTCTAGTTCCACGATCTTTCCTTTCACGCTATCCAACACTTTATTCTTAGCAAGGATGATATCAATCCTTGTCTTCCATGCTCTGAAGTTAGAATCTCCATCTAACTTGTTCTCTCACTTCATAGAGTAAGTCATGGCTGCTTTGACTTGGCCAACCCTAGATTTGACCAAAAACTCAAACTTGACGTCTTGGCTTGTTGAGAGTATCAGGAGATGCGTTAAGCTAGGGCACACTGATCTATCCAAAAATTAGGTCAATCCCTTCACTTAAGGTGCCTCAACAAGAGGATTAGGGTTTCTGCAACTGCACCTGCTAGTAACCCTAGCGACAGTGGTATGGTGACTGCTCCTGCTAGAAATCCTAGCAGCAATTCTTCAACAAGATCAATATCCTTACGGCTATGTTTCCTTCCAGCAGTTAGACTAAATGAAGGAGGTGTGGGCCCATAACCTGTTAGAATATAATGGATGTGCTCATTTTACCATTGACAATATCTCTATTGTCACCCAACCATAGGATGAAGCCACCCTCCGAGCACATTAACCTTGAGAGAGAATCACTCCGAAAGAAAACCCTAGGATAGATAGCCAAACAAAGGGTAGTGCACCTTTCCCCAAGGACAGTGCACCAACAAGAGCTGATCAGATAGTCCAAACCCTAGCCAATAGATAGTCCAAGACAAACGTGATTTGCTAGCTGCAACAACTACAATGGAAACTCTCCTCAAACCTGCACACAAGACTGGACACTGCAGTGCGTAGAAGTGTTGCTCTGCAATGATGAGACTACCTCCCAGAATGAAGACTCACCTCTTGTATTTATAGTAATTCTGGCAAACTTCATGGGCGGATTTCTCATTCTGGGTATCTGTCTCTTCAATATATATTAATTCTTCTGGCCGACTTCTTCTCTTGGAGGCTAATAACCTAATACATGTTATCCTCTTGAGCCGACATGTCTTCTAGGTTTATTATCCAACTCATTAGGGTTTTTTCTTGCTTCCCAGAATATTATATTCTCGTCAAGTCTACACGTGGAGGTAAATAACTCCCGCAACTACCATAATATCAACAACAATAACTTTTAGAAATAAATGTTGCTTTCATATGGCTTGTTATTCCATTTAATTTGGAGTATCACTTTATGATTATAATCCATGCAACAATCGACATGATATTTATTGTTGCGTGTGATTGAAGGATACGTGCTATGATTTATTTATGGTTATGGTTGATGTTTACATGTGGTTAATTAGTATCATGTGTAAGGAAATGCTATTAAGAAACTAAGAAGCTTTGTAATTTGAAGAATGATGAAGTACAGATCTATGATATTTTGACCCACACTGACCTAGGTTATATATTATGAGAAACCAAGAAATCACATCATTAGTAAATAACTTATATTTAATGAGAAGAGTTAGATTAGTGTCTAGGACATTTAAGGCCTGGGATTAGGAATTATTGATCTAGAACCTTTAGTTCTTGGTTCAAAAGTTACTTTATGGTAAAAGGCCCAAGGGGATAGTGTTTGATGTGTTAAATTCCTAATTTATTACCTCTCTTTTTAAAGCTAACCCCATGGTTTCCCTAAAATTATTTAGATATAGGGCGATGGAAAAGCAAAGAAACTCTCTCGGAAAAGAGTTGTGTTTTCTAAGGGAATAGAAAAAAGAAGGATTGACATTAGGAAATGGATTGAAGGATTGTTAGTGGTTTACGAGAGAAAGAAGAACTATCATTGATATATGATTAATGGGACTAGTATGCAAATTTCTCTAACATTATTTGAATGGGTGATAGGATGTTGGGGCTATACCTAGCCTTAAGGGTGTACAAGGCCCAAAATTGATAATGAAAGATGATTGAAAGACGAACTCCACTACTAAAGGTATTTCAATACTAGAAGCATGATTCGAAGAGTTCTTTCCCATGATAACCATGAGAAGTATGGTGGATTAGTAAGCCTTAGGCCTCTCTACCACACAATTGTTGTTTTGAATTCGATTTTTTTGACCTCTGGTTGTCTTTTAGTTCTGCGAAGTGTATTTGTAGAGTAAGAGACTTAGGGAGAGTTTCCTTTTGTTTTGATTGGGCTTATACCTTGCTCAAGCGACGCTACTTGATTTTAGGTGCTGTGTTGATTCGGTGAAAAATCAACCATTGGATGTCATTTCCCAATACAACCCAGTGTTAGGTTGATGTGTGATTCCCTACCTAAATTCAACGTGGAGCTAACACATGTCACTCTTAAATACTAATAAAAGAAATTAAGTAAATGAAAAGTGTATATGTCACATCTAACATTTTTCTCTAAAAAAAGTTAAGGAGGAAAGATTTGCACCTCGAGAGATTTGATCCCTCTCAATACTTTGTAGAACCGAAGTTAAGATGAGTCTATAGTGATTTATTCTACATCAAAAGATTATTCTTCACCAAAACAAATAAAGACAAATGTTCAATAATTCCATTACATGATGCACAATAAATTAGTATTTGAGTAATATTGAAAGGATTTGAAGAAAATTTCTGTAAGTGACAAACTTCTCAATGAGTTCACGCTTGGTTGAGCTATTACAATTCTAGACACTTCTTTGGACCTTACCCAAATAATCATTCTTTCAATATATAGTTGATAATTACAAGCAATTTATTCATTTATTTTTGTAAAGCCTTATCATCAACATGTAATCAACACCTTCCACAATGTTAAAATTTATGGCAGGTAAACAAGCGCGTGGGGCAAACAATGAGGTAGGTCCCATTGACACAAACCTCTTCTGCCACTCTCTCAGATGATCATAGCGAAGGATTTGTTTTTTCTTCCTAAATTAAAAATAAAAAAATCTATATGGAAGTCCCATAATTTTTAATTTCTTTGGATCATAGTGATGGAAGAACACTTCAGCCTCCTATATCTTAATGCATCGTTTATCTCCCCATCTTAAACATCATTGTCCTCCGTTTAAATTATAGGTCACCGGCCATACAATGACTTAAATAACATTATCATGATGGATTAAGCTATTTACTTCTATAAAACGTTCGCCGTTCTACAACAGTGATGACCACTCATATTGGCAAAATGTTTCGAGATTACATTTATATAATAAAATTCCGGTAATGCGAGGCACGCTGATACCCTTCCGATGACGATTGGTCATGTGAGGCTATACACAAAAATCAATTACAAAGTCAATTGCTGATTTTGTGGTTTGGTGAAATCACTATTTTCTGTTGTTTAATTTGAGTTTGTCAATGTATAAATGTATTTAGCATCTTGAGAAACCCTAAAAGCACTAGAAACCATTTTAGTATGGAGTTTTAACAATTTTTGATCTAATTTCAAATTCAATTTCAAAGTTAAGGGTTGAATTTATCTCTTGGGTTGCCCTCTATCAGTTAAAGATCACATTTAATTTAATAAATAAATGTATGGCTTGCCTTTCTGGATGAACTCAGATTTAAGTTTAATTTAAGGAGTTGTTTAGACATTTAATTTTTTTAACTTTTTCACTAGAATTAGGAGAAACAGATCTTGTTGAAATCACCATTTTCTGTTGTTTAAATTGCATTTTTCAATGCATAAATGGATTCGGCATCCTGAAAAACTCTTGAAACACTATAATTATACAGACTCAATCACTCAAATCTAATTCCAACTATTTTTGATAGAAGAAGACAAAAGTGATCCAAAACTATACCAATAAAAAGATAAGGTTAAATTCAAGTTTAATTTAATAAAAAAAATAAAGAACAACGATGAAGATTAGAGCTTAGCTGCATCCTCACGTATCTCATCGCTTCATTATATAAACTCCCCTTACCTTCATACAAACACATATCTGCAACCATTTGAATTGAGTTGAGTTGCTCTTCGTCACTGATATTGTTATTAAGAGCGTTTATTGCACTGCAAACATATTCCATCCATCCGTCATCATGTCTTGCTGTGGGGGAAACTGCAGTTGTGGATCAAGCTGTGGATGCGGAAGTGCATGCAAAGGGTCAGTTAATAAATTACTTTCTATTATTTCATATCATTCGTTAAATATTTGTTTTGAATCATTTGATCACGGGAACTTATTGTTTGATGTTTGGATTGGACGAAATATTTTAAAAAATTGTTTGTATTACTTTGTGTAGTTCGCAATATCACTTAATATTTGCAGGTTGTAAGAGCAGTTATAGTGTTTGGTAAATGTTTGTTGCAGTCAGAGAAGCCAAGTTTTTGACATCCCAGATGACTAGATCTATTTAACTTGAAACTTCTATTTTTCAAAGCCCAGATGACTAGATCTATGATACATCTATTCCACTATAACTTCTCTTAAGCAATCACTCTGGCTTACCTAATTTTATTGTCTTATGCACAGTTGCAACATGGACGCTGACCTCCATTCTGGAGAGAAATCGGTTGGTTCGCCCATTCTGCACTTAACTAACAGCGGAAACTCTGACATGGGGTAAGTCTGTATACATGACATGCATCGATCACGTCACATGAGATTAATCTCATTGGCTCTAGAGTTTTCTGCTAATTATAATTCCGTAGTTTAAATGTTAAATTTTTTTTTGGAGTTTATAGGAATATATTTTTGGATTGAAAAAATAATTGTTGGAACTTCATAGTTGAGAGTTGAGTGATTGAGTTTATTTAATTTAAGTTTTTCAGAGTGTTGAATTTATATATACATTTAAAATGCAATTTAAACAACAGAAAATAGTTATAAAATGGTCATTTCACCAAAATCTATTTTACCAGATTGAAATAAAAAAAATTCAAAAAATCAAATATTTAGAGAAAACCAAATTAACTTATATAATATTAATAATTAAAGTCCTTCGTTGTGTGGCGCAGCTTTATGGACGGGATGATAGTTGCTGGCGAGAACGACGGATGCAAGTGTGGATCAGACTGCACCTGCGACCCATGCAACTGCAAATGAATATAGTATTGCTTTTAACAATATATCTATAACATTATCAGCAACTGATTCTACGTATACGAGCGTGGGTGTGATAATGTAATAAACAATAGAATAAACTGGAATGATAGGTTGTGCCTGCACATAAATGCATCACGGCCCATAAGTTCCAGCATGTAAGAATTTCCTACTTTCAATATGTTATGTTTGCTATAAATTTCTGCTTTAAATAAGTTGGAGTTATAGGTGTCTGCACATGAATGCATCATGACCCATAAATAAATTCCAGAGTGTATGAATTTCCTGCTTTCATTATGTTATGTCTGTTATAAATTTATGTTGTAATTCTTTGCTTCAAAATAAATTGGAATTATAGGTGATACCTGAGMTTATTCTGGTTATAGATTCAGGTCACAAGAGGGTTCARCCWCAMAGAGAATGACTTTGTGGTTGGGCRCTCCAATCACCCAAATTTAAAATTAAATTAAGGATRACCAGAAACCATATAAGCAAATGMATCCTCCTAGTTCATAAGATCAACCGTGAATGAATTTCTTTACTAAATGTATTCTTTGAATGGATTTATGTTTACCACTYTATGTGAATTCTGRAAAAGCTGCTCATTGTTTTAGCTCCTTTCASTCCATGCATCATGGCAGATGATTATATTAAGAAAAACAAATCCTGTAGCACCACAGTTTGCAATTTGATTTAAACTAAGTGAAATACACTAAAATAATAAAAATAACTATATGGTTTTGTGACTTAATTTAAAACAAGGAGAAATACCATTATCATGAATTTGCACTATCTATTAAATAAATTGATCAAACACTGAGGATTCCATTGCATTCACAAAGCCTATACGTATAACTTTGAAATTTATAGTAATTTACACTACAGAAACTAAATTAAAGAAGAGCTAAAGGTCTTTTACTCAATTGCATGTTTTATATTTATATAATGTTTTTGGGATTTTGGCCTTACAATTATCTTAAGTATTCCAATTTCAAATACAATGCTCCATATCTCAATGGTTCACAAAATTCATTAAGAACAATAAATATTTTATTACATTACAATTTTTTTTTTTTTTAGAAATTTGATATAAGTAGGTAAGATATAAGTGTACAAGTGTGTTGTGATGAGGGGAGTTCCGAATGGAACTCTATACAAGTTGTTGGGAAGAATAATTAGTAGTGGGTGTGACAATTTTGTTATTCTTGAGGTGAATAACAAAAAACTCCTAGCATTTGTGGAGAAAAGACAACATTTTGGCATAAAAGATTGTAACATATTGGAGAAAAGGGCCTTGAGCACTACATGATGAAAGTATTGTTGAAGGCATACCTTATTGCTCAATGGATTTTTATTTATGTGAACATTGTATATATGGTAAACATAATCGGGTAAGATTCTCATCTAGTGATACAAGTTCAAAGGGGATCTTAGAGTTAATACAAAATGATGCATGTTCTATCACTAGATAAATCTATATACTATGTTTCTTTCATTGAGGATTTCTTGAGGAATACATGGATTTATTTTCTCTGAAAGAAATCTCATGTCTTTGGTAAATTTCAAGAGTTTAAGGCTCTTGTGAAGAATCAAACTAAGAAGAAAATAAAATTGTTGAGGACAAGTAGTGGTGGAGAGTTCTACAGGAATAAATTCAAAGAATTCTATAAGAAGTGTGGTATAGAAAGGCATAACACTACTCCATACACACCTCAATAGAATGAGTTATAGAAAGGATGAACTGGATGCCGATGGAAAAATAAAGGAGCTCAAGGTGTCGAGTTAGGATAGAAATTATGGACAGAGGTAGTGGGTACTACATGTTACTTTGTAAATAGATCACTCTCATCATCATTGGTGGAAAAAACTCTACATGAGTTATGGAATGGTAAGAAACTCTCCTTTGAAGATATCAAATTGTTTGGTTGTGATGCTTATGTGGATGTTCCAAAGTAAAATAGGAGTAAGATGGATAATAAAGGTGAAAAGTATATCTTTATTGGTTATAAAGATGGTATAAAAGGATATAAACTTTGGGACCAATAAACTAAGAAGATTATCTATAGTTGGGATGTTGTCTTTAGAGAGGTTAAAGATGTTCCCAAATAGGAAATTTCACCAAAATAAAAAGAACCAAATACAATAGAGTTTGAGTTGGAGGGTAAAGAATCTGACTCAATAGAAGAAGAAGAAGAATCTCATACTCCAACATTAAGGAGATTGGTTCGGGAAAGAAGACAACTAGAAAGGTATTCTCCACTCGATTTTCATTATAATATTTCTTTGGATATTACTGATTATGATCCTAGAAATGTTAGGGAGGTAGTGGATTTAGAGGATGGAAAACTATGGAAGAAGGTCATAGTTGAGGAAATGACATAGGGATTTGTCTGAGTTACTAGATGGAAGAAATTATATTGGTAGAAAATTGATGTTTAAAAAGAAATTGAATGTATAAGGTAAAATGGAGAAATATAAAGATTTCCTAGTAACAAAACGTATTCCTAGGTAAAGGGAATTGATATTCCTAGATGGAGAAAGTGAAAAAAACTTTTTTTAAATAGAGATTACCAAAGATAAAAGAAAAAAAGTATTATGGTATAATTGAAAAATACTACTAAATCATTTTAAAAGGCTTATGAAAATAAAAAGAAGCAATTGCATAATAGTGGAACTCTATGAGAAATATCAGTCCATATTATATCACTATTCGTTAATGGATTTCCACAAAAGTAATGTTTTCATCGAGAAATCCTAAGAGAGATAGAAGACTAGAATAGTATGTGATAGAAATTTCAAGAAGTATTAGACAAAGAACTGACCAATGAAAATCAAAATCCTATTTTGTAGGAAATATTAACTAAAATGCATGTAAGTTTGCCAAAAGCATAACCCGCAAAAGAATGAAAGACTAGTTTTCAATATGTTATGGAGAGAGGGAAAAATGAGTACGACAAACAAAATATGCATACAACAAGGACAATAAGTATAGTAGGAAAAAGAGAGGACCCAAGGTACTTAGAAATAATAAATTTCTAGGATGAAACGATAGTGGAAAAAATCGTTTCCTTCTTCACATAACTTGTAGATGTATTTTCTTACAACAATCTTGATACGAAGGGAATATCAAAAGAGTATGGGGAATTCAAAAGTTATCTACATTATGGAAAATCATTAATACAAAGAAAAAAACAAATTAAATCCTATATATAAAGAAAATATGTAGGAAGAATTAAAAATATAATAAATTAAATTATATATATAATGAAAATATATATAGAAAGATTTAAAAATATATTTAATGTAAGAGTGATTTCTCAAAAAGAATAAATTGAATGGCTATCACTCATTGGGGTGGTTAAAAGAAAAATGGAAAATTGATGATCTCTATAGGAAAATAAAAAATTAAACCAAATAACATTTAAAGATTGTTTCTAGCTCCTTTCTTAATGGAATGCTTATCATTCATTCGGGTGGTTAAAAGACTAATGGAAAATTGACAATCTATATAGGAAACTAAAACATTAAACCAAGTAGCCTATAAATATTGTTTCTAGCTCCTTTCTCCAAACAAATCTTCCAAATAGTAGTATACACTTCTAATGGGTATGCAACTTACAATTAAGTGTCCATATGGGAGAAGGACCAAACACTTACTGCATTTTGAACAAATGGGAAGCATTTTCATATAAAAGTATTATTTTGGTCTTGTAAATGAACATGCATGTTTTTCAAGAATAATCATGGTAATTTTTAAAATATCCAATAAAAAATATTTAAAGGTATACCCAAATGAATAGGTTGTACTATTTGAATGACTAAATAGATATATAACAAACTTAAACATGATATTAAACATAAATCTTATTAAATGTAGAAAGATTTTAATTTCTACAACCTTTTATGAAACTCCCTAATACACATAATCTCAAAATAAGGCATAATAGTAGATATCAATATGTTCAAAGTCATAAAATATCTACAACCTCCTATAAAACCCTCAAGGGTAAATTCCTTTATGGTACATATGGGGTACTGTATAAAAAATTTCAAAAGATATGCTATGATAACTTACCCAATGGATATACTACTTCCTTTATGGTACATATGGGGTACTATATAAAAATTGTCAAAATATATGCTATGATAACATACCTAATGGAAATACTACTAGAGAAGGAAACACCTTTTCAATGAGCCACCGAATGTTGAAAATGATTTGAAAAATAGAAGGATGCGATCATCAATGCAATAATATTGAGGTATTAAGGTTCTATGGTTAGAAAAATATTTTTCATGTACATGTGGATGCATTAAGGATAGCCATCGAAGCCATATTAACATAACCAATAAAAAAACTATGGATTATCTCATACACTATGTAAGAACAAAAATTTCAATAATAAAAAGGAATTACAATACAAGAAAAAGATAAGTTTTAGGTATGATATGTGTATTACAAACATTTAGGCACTATTTTTTTATCCAGATTTATGAGCGGAACGAAATGAAACACAAATCTATAACATTAACACAGACATACACAAAACAATAACATAGATACAATGAAGCTTAATTTCTATTCAATAAAGAAATCTGTGGAAACTGTAAAATTCAAAATGAAACAATCTTGCTCGAATTTTGGTAGTTAATCTCTGAGAAGATATGCAACGACTATGCATGTCCACCTAATCACATTGCAATGAGGCCTCCAAGCCTTTTTAGCATCAAGAAGAAATAAAAATATATATAAATCCAAAAACCTAACCCTAGGATATGAAGTGCCAAAAGTCGTGTGGGCCCCGATGGGGTTAGTTGGTACATCAACTTCTGGGGGTCGTAAATTTTTCATACGATCTCCATTTTAGGTGCACGATAGCCCATTCGAAATGTCTATCCGAGGAATAAATATGTTTCTATAACAATTTGAATCTATTCACTTTGTGACTCTGGTGAACCCCAAAAAACATTGTTTAGGGCCTTAAAACGGCCCCAAAAGTTTAGGATATGAAAAGCTAGAAACAAAAACTACCAAGATGAAAATTGTATGCGAGCCAGTTGGAAGAGGTGGGTGGCTATCGATATCCATGTAGATCAATCCTAACCCCTTAGGAAGCAATGGTCTCCATTGCATTGAGTTCCCCCATCATATGATAAATTTTCTATTCAAATTGTTCCCTAAGTGAGGCACTTGTCTTGGTGCAGGAATTGCCCCTCTTTGACAACACAATAAAGATGAAGCTTCTGTTGGTGAGTACCCTTGACCTATGTGTCCACAATATGATCAATGGATGCATGTTCCATGCAATTAGGGTTGAGCTCTCTCGGTGTCAACTTTTCTGCTATCTTTGAGGTGTCCAATAATGGTGGAAAGTATGTTCGAAAGAGGTCCAAATTAAAAATTGGGTGCAAGCCAAGGAATGGGTGAATTTTGAGCTCAAAATCATTGTCACCCACAACCTTAGTGATGGTGTAATATCCATAGTAGAGTGGATGAAACTTTCGATGGGGTCTTGTAAGGCTTTATTTCGGCAAATGCAACCAAAATTTATCTCCCTCCTGAAACTTGTGTGGAGCTCGATGTTGATTATGGTGTTTCTTGTAATTGGCATTGGACTTCTGCAAAATATCCTGAACCTATTGATGGATGTGATATATTTGTTCAATGAATCGGGTGGATTTATTGGCTTGATTTTTAGCATGGGATGATTCTTCTTTTGTGGACGCAAGGGGGAGTGCAACATCCATGGGACACAATGGTTGAAATCGCAACCCCACCTTAAAGGGCTATGGCTGGTTGAGATATGTATGGATCTGTTGTAGCTATGTTGAACAAAGGGAGGTCTCTCATCCCAAGTGCACATATTTTTGGAATTATACATGCACAAGATATGCACGATCATCTTGCTGATGACCTCGGTTTGGCCATCTGTTTGGGGGTGGAAGGTCATGGATTTGGTGATCTTGGTTTCCAACTATGACTAGAGGATTGACCATAATGTGTTGAAGAACTAGTTTTCCTGGTCTGAGATGATGGCTTTTGCTATCCCAAAATGTACCCACACTCATTCGAAGAAGAGCTTGCCAGTGGCCTCCTTTGTGATGCTCTTATTGCAGGCGACCATAATCTCCATCTTGGAAAATTGATCAACAACCAGAAAAACACAGTCATTCCCCTGCTTGGTTTAAGGAAGCCCCAACATGTACTCCATCGAGATGGATTCCAAGGGCCTATCAAGAGTAGGCAGAGGGGTGTACATTCCTTGTTTCTCAATGGTCGGTTTTTCAATGGCAAAGGTAGTGTAGGACCCGATATACTTACTAACATCTTGTTGATTTTTTTACCAATAGAAATGTTGCTACAACACTGCCACTGTCTTTTCTATGTCGAAGTGTCATGAAACCCGACTGTAGTGATATTCCCAAATCATCTTCTCTCGCTCACTTGATGGGACATTGAGATGCCTCAGATGGCACAACAACCCATCCTAAAGATGGAAATTAGTGACAGTTGTGTTTGTGCCCAACATATGGTAGGTAGTGGTGAAATCATGATCTCTCTCATAGAGTTGGGGCCATCCAGAGGTCTCATGTCTGTAGGAGTGTATCACCATGGGTAGTGTTGCAACTGGAGGTGGATTGAGGTAGTCAAGGACGTGGTTGGTGCTCCCCATATTATACTTGATTTTGAGATGAAACTGATGCAAGTATCTGGACCACTTTTGATGGTAATCATTTTGGAATGTTTCTTGTGTTTGCATGAACTACAAAGGCTTATGATCAGTGTGGATGATTGTCTCCTTCTCGAGAATGCAATGCCTATACTAGCACTAGGATTATATAATGGAGTACATTTATTTGTCATAAGTGGGGTACTTACAGATGGTATGTGATAGTGTCTCACTATGATAGGCCATGGGATATCCATGCTGAGTGAGAATCGCTCCCACAACATAGTCTGAAGCATCTTTCTCAATCTCAAAAGGCTGTTGCAGGTCAGGTAATGAGAGCACTGAGGTTGATCAAAATCATTTTTTGTTGTGACTAGACCCACACAAACATTTCCTTTCCACCACCCTTGGTCACTTAGCTAAGGGCCCATGTAATGTGGGAGAATCCCAACACAAACCTGTGATAGAAATTGGTAAGGCCTAAGAAGCTTCGAAGCTCAATGAGTGTGGTCGCTGCTAGCCAATCAAGAATAACCTGGATCTTGGTTGGATCGACATGCACCCCATGCTCAATAACAATGTATTCTATGTACTTGACCCTATTCATGTCGAAGGAGAACTTTTCCAAATTTTCATATAGCTTATGTTGCTGCAAAGTGTGCAAAACATGTTGAATATATTGCAAGTGTTCCACCCAACTCTTGTTGAAGATGAGGATTTCATCCAAATACACCACCACAAAAGAATTGGCGAAAGGTTGCAAGATATCTTCCATCATCCTCATGAAAGTTGTTGGGGCATTTGTCAAGCCAAAGGGCATGACCAACGATTCAAAAAGACCTCCTTTGGAATTGAAGGCAATATTCCATACATCAATATGCTCTATTGGGACCTGGTGGTAGCCTAACTTCAGGTCAATTTTACTGAAGTATTTGACCTCCTTGAGCTGGTCAAGGAGATCATCAATTCGGGGAATTGGGTATCGGTTCATGACTGTGATTTTACTTAGGGCCTGGTAATCAATGCAGAGTTGCTAGTCCCATCTTTCTTTTGCACAAACATGATTAGGATTCCACAAGGTGATGAGATTGGTCAAATGTGCCCCTTTTTGAGAAGCTCTTGGATCTGGTGCTTGATTTCCTCATTTTTTTACAGAGAGCAGTGACAGACTGGCCCATTGGGTAGCAGTGCAGTGGGGGTAAGATCAATTGAGTGCTTGAACTGACAGTGTAGAGGTATCCCAATGGCTGAGGAGAAGATGTCTTTATATTCTTCCAAGACCTTAGCCACTTGCTTCTTCTATGTGGAGAGACCTACCGCAAAGGCCATGGATGTGGTTGTAAGCTTCCTCTCACTTTGAGCATGAATAACAAAGAAGACAAAAATTCTCAGTCTAATAGATGACCTTCCTACATATCTTGGAAGATATTAAGGAAATGCCAGTAGGAGGGACTACCTCGAGTATCCTGTACAATTTCTATTTCAAAGTAATAATAACACTATGAGACCTAGAATCCTATACAATATGATGTTTCCATAAATAAGGTTGGCCCAAAAGAATATTACAAAATTCAAGGGGGGTGACATCACACAATACCTTATCTTTGAAGGGCTTGATGTCATATCCTAATGACATTTTTGGCTGAAGTGAATATCACTCCCTTGGCGGAGCAATCCAATGGTGTACGACTGTGGGTGTGGTGTTTTTGGCAGAGCCGACCACTTGAAGACCTTCACTGAGATGAGGTTCTTATGGATACCACTATCAATGATGAAGTGTAGTGGAGTACCCTTCACCCACATCTATGAATGAAAGAGGCACTCACCTTCCTCTAGTTCATCAGGTTCATCGGGCTGGACCTTGGTGGTTCGAAGGATTTCACATCGACCACTAATGACTGCTTTGAGCGACATTCAACGGTGTTATCCCAGGGGCTTTTATGGAACTCACATCACTTGGCCCTGTCTTTATTTATTTTCCCATTGTCCTTATTTGTTTATGGCTTATAATGGTTGTCCTGAGGATGTCCATCCTTCCTCTGTCCTTTGTTTTGTAGGTTGGGGCCACCTTTTCCCTGCTTCTTCTACGAGGGGTTCATGGACCCAAACTCTCGCATGTTTTATTTAAGATTCTACTTGATTTTGATAGCATATCGATAGGTTGTTCCCAAGGACGAGATGTACAAAATTTCCATTTTTGTATGGATGTATCTATGGATATAGTGGTGATACTTGAGTACTAGATGTCACTCAAATTATTTGATACCTAGCTCAATGTGCAAGGTATGAAAGACATTGCTGAACTCTAGCATTGTTTGGTCCCTTTCCTACCGCGGTGTGGTCCATCTTGTATATAAGTTTTCATAACTTCGAACAGGGTAGTATTGTTCCTCAATAACATCCCTAAAATAACCCCAAGTGGGTGCGACTACACATAATGTAGATTCCTCTGTTTCCTTTTTCTCATAGAAAGTCTCCCTCCAATCTTTGACATGGGGGACGATCTTGAGAAGCACAAATGTAATCTTTTCTCTATCGAAAAAGTTATGGACATAAAAATACCCTTCTAGAAGGTTTAACCATTTGTCTACAACATCTGCATCTATTTGAAATTCAAATATAAGAATATCAAAATTGATTCATACCTTGAAGGGGGCAACGCCTCCACTCGAGGAAGATGTGACGCATGTTGGAAGTCGTTGAAGGATTTGTGCAAAATTATCCATCACCCGATTCCTCTGTTTTGTGAGGATTCCTCGAGCAACACTTTAAAGGGATCTCCTAGCCCATCGTCTCTCTTTTCTTCCCCCACCGACGTCCCTCGGGTTCAGAGAGGTCAATCTTGCAAAGGCTCAACTGGTCCAAGTCCCAACTGCTTATATCCTGACCTTGTTGGGGACATGCACAGAGAAACAAATGAAGAGCAGATCGGTATGATTCCATTTATCGACATTTATGAGAGGAACGAAATGAAACATAGATCCATAACATTAACATAGACATACAGAAACAAATAATAGAGATAGAGTGAAACTTAACTTCTATTCAATAAAGAAATCTGTGGAAATTGTAAAATTCAGAATGAAACAATCTTGCTCGAATGATGGTAGCTAATCTTTGAGAATAATTGTGGTGGCTACGCACATTTTCCTAAGCACATTACAATGAGGCCTCCAATTCTTTTTATCATTAAGAAGTAATAAAAAAACCCTAGACATTAGAAAACCTAACACTAGGAGATGAAACATCAAAAGTCATGTGGGCCTTGATGGGATAATTTGGTACATCAACTTCCTAGGGTCATAACTTTTTCATACAATCTTTTTTTTAGGCACAGGATAGCCCATTGGAAAGATTTATCCAATGGATACACATGTTGTCGTCACACTTTGACTATGTCTATAGTGTAACTATGGTGAGCCCAAAAAACATTGTTTAGGGCCTCAAAACGCCCCCAAAAGTTTAGGACCCGAAGAGCTAGAAAAAAAAACTACCAAGATGAAAATTGTATGTGAGCCAATTTGAAGATATGGGTGGCCACCGATATCCACCTGGATCAATTTTCTAGTGAATAAGTTCAATTTTTACTTTGGTCATCAAGAATTGAAATACAATGTGAACAAATCAATTGTATTAGGAAGGCTAAGTATATGGTTAATATTTATTTCTAGAAAGTAGTTTTTTAGATTTTTGTAATACCTGGAAAAGCACATGTAGAACCTAATCACTTATCAAGGATTGAAAATGGGGAAATAGAAATAGAGAGAAGAATATTCCCCAATACTATTATATTTCAAGTAAAGTGATACTTACAAGATGTCCTCTCTTTCCTAGAGGATGAAACAAAACCACAAGGATGAAATAATCCATTCAAAATATTATTTGGTAAAGAATCGAGAATTCCAAAAGACTATTGGCTACCGTAGTTAATAAAAGCAATAGAAGAAAAAATAGGAAACAATTAAATGAATGAAGAATGTACTAGAAGAACTACAAAAATGGATAAATATGGTTTATGGTTGTAATTTCATCCAATTATGTTGAAGGAAAGGATGAAGAGACACAATGAATGTAAGGACAATTAGTTCTCTTCTATGATAGTATAAAGAAGGACAATTTTGAAAAGCCAAACTATGGATGGATAGACTAGTACAAATTTAAGAAATTATATTAGGGTGCATTAACAAGGTTAGGACATCTATAAAGAATCGTGTACATCAATCAAATGAATACATATATATTATGAACATTTGATGATTGAAATATAGAAGGCGTTTGGTGACATTTAATAAAACCCCATAGAGGAAATTACCAATCCAATATAGAAAGGGGACAAGGAGTACCAAGAAAATAATAAATCAATACATGATTAGATAAACAAAAACAAGGGTCAAATGAAAAGCATAAAAATAGCTTAGATATAAGGATAGGAGTATGAATTATTAATATTGATAAATATTATAGAAAGAAAATATTTTTAAATTTAATAATTCATACTCCTATCCTTATNGCTTAGATATAAGGATAGGAGTATGAATTATTAATATTGATAAATATTATAGAAAGAAAATATTTTTAAATTTGTAGTAGCAAGAGACATGTTGAACACATATAGATTATCATGATCAAGAAAGACATAATTCACTAGCTTACAAAATCATAGTTCATGCTATTGCTATATAATAATGTTAACAATCCACATTGGGATGAGGAAACAATGTGACAAGATGTCTCAATCACAACTAAACAATAATAACTCACATCCCCATTCATTCAATGTCTAAATAACTCATTAGGACAAAGAATTTGTCTCTAGATATCTATAACCATAAAAAAATATTACATATAAGCTTCAATAATATAAGTCACAATTATAACCAAATTGACAAGATAGGTACCTCAACTTCTTATGAAAGAAATGGACATTTTAGAAATATGGAAATAATCATTCAACTATTCAATAAAACATAAATAGGGGTGACTTAGAGACACCAAATAGATGAAAGTTCATGGGAATTAGTTAATATCCACATAATTTAATTAGGAGACCTAATTTCATCAATGAGTTTTTCAAGATGAAGTTCACATATGAAATTGAAAACATTTTTAAGGAATTCCATTTAATTATTTTCTAAATCAAAATCTTAAATAGAGTAATACTTAAAAATGGTTGGCCAAACATTAAAAAGGAGGAGTTCTTCCGGAAGGTAGTAGAATGGCTCAAGAAGGAAGTAGCAAGTCATAAATGAATAACACGATGCTAATAACCTAGGCTTTATCTTACAATAAATTTATGTACTCGAGGATTGTTCATCTAAACCTTTATTCGTTCATGTTTTAGTTAGAATAATGAAGATTGCTATACAAGCTACTATTATAAATAAAGTATATTGTTTTATCCTTTTATGAATATTTAGTGGAAAGTTTCAACAAATAAGGCTTAGATGGGAAGGATATCCCCATATGAAACCCAAAATTATAAAAAGTAAAAGTTTATATTTTGTTCTTTTTCAAATATTTTAGATCACCAAAACAATTAGGTTGTTAAATACTTATATAAGGTGTACTGTTGAGATAATGGATCCCTAGAGACAATTGGTCATGGAACACAACTGGTCATGGATGTTCCATATGTCAAAATAACCAACATGAAAAATAATCATAGAATAACCATCAAATCACCCTTGTGATGGCGTTTCATTTGCACAGTGAAACCGCATGCAATTTCCGAAAATAGAAAATACCTGATAAAAACAACCGATGTGCTTTTCTATTTAATTGTTTTGCGGACGATGGATATCGTTTCCAAGCCAGAACCTGGCAATTTAACGTTTAAATCTTTTTACATAAAATTGGGGGCATTCTTCTATCTGTAATGGTTTCTTCTAACATATTTGTTTCGGGGATTATTTTGAATRAGTGGAATTTTATATACGCTTTGCAACAATGTTTCCTTCGTGGCAACGAGGTTAGGGATTATTCGTTCTGCGATGATTTTAACTTGGAAGAGATTACAATATTGAACTTGCAGGTTTCTTTCATACTTTGTTTCGATTTGATTGTAAGGGTTTTGTTTCAGAGTTTGTTACGATTTAATTGTAAAGATGTTTTTTAATAAGATATTAACTTGGAGGCGATTGGGTATGTTTTCATCCTACAGATCCAAGAGTGAACTTTGATTCTTCACTAGAGCTACATGAGTTGGACAATTAATATCGGTATCTTGACAATTAATACTAGAGCTAAATGGGTTGGACAAATTAATACTAGAGCTACAGGCCTTGGACAATCCAAAATTTGCTTGTTATACAATAATCTTGACCACTAGTTTTTATGAATATATCTTTTTAGTTTTTGGATTTTGTTTTGCTATGATATCGGAGTGCTATTAGAAAGAAAGAAAATGGGTTTTAAAATTTGATAATGATAACAATATTTAATATTCCATTTTTTTTTGATACTTAGGTTTTGATTTTGTATTTATATAATTTTTTGAATTTCATAATAATAACAATTTCTTTTTGAGGAAAAAGAAAGATGAAGACTTTTGTTTTTTAAAGATGGAAAATATTAGGGTTTTTGTTTTAAAGGTAGAAAATGATGTTATCAAGTATATCAACTACTTTTTTTTTAAATAGAAAAAATATTCATATTAGTAAACATAATTCAGTCTTTTACAAAATTGTATTTGAGATTTCTAAATAAGCCTTTAAAAGTGTCTGTTTACAAAATATTACATAAATTTCAAATTTTTCTACAAGAGAATTATATAATTGTCAACTTTCAAAAGGCTCTGTATGGATTCCAGTTCCTTTGGCAACATATATCACACCTTCTTCCAGCTGTAAAAGCTGCTTGTACAAGTATATCAATGACTTTATTAACCATATTGTAACATCCCCGGCCCTGCAGACACAGGGTAATGCTACCAAGCAGAATTTACAAAATATTACATAAATTTTAATTTTTCCTAAAAAAAAGTTATATAATTGTCAATCTTTTAAAAGGCTATGTATGGATTCCTGTTCTTTTGGCAACATATATCAGACCTTCTTCGAGCTGTAAAGGCTGCTTGTACAATTATAACAACAACTTTATTAATGTGGTTGTGCTAATTAATTTTTTATCCGAAATTTGAATACATCCCAATTAATTATAAAAATAGAAATCCTTAAAAGAAAAAAGGGTGGTTTCTATCCAAAATAAAACAATAACCATGAAGAACTAAGAAAATAAAATCTCAGAAATAGATGAAAGGAGACCGATGAATAGGAAAGGTAGGTAATCGATCAGAAGAACGACTTTGCCATATGACAGAACTTACCTTGAGAAACTAAAGCTGATTAGTGGTTCCTATATGGGAGATTAGTGGCTCGGCTCGGATATGGAGGTCGAGCGAGGCGAGAGTGGATCATTCTTCTAAATAGCTAAAGAATCATAAGAAAATTATTAAAACATCAAATAAAAAGGATAGCAACTAAGGGAAAGGAAACAACAGCTACATATGGCCAAAAAATTAACATTATAAACACAAAAACAATTTTCAAATAGTACAACAATATGAATACAAAATAAATGTTACCCTATTGAGCATCGAATTTAGTAGCCAACAAAGACCAACTAAATCCATGATCCTGTATGCAGAATATCAATTATGTTACTTTAACATTTTAACATTGAGTTTGATTTTAACTTCATCAGATTAAGATATACAGCACGACAACAAAAGTAGACTACTTTTAAACGAGAAAAATGTTGCATTCTATTATATCAATTTAATATTTCTCACTTTGGATGTGGCCACGCTTAACAACACTTGGAAGGCATTGATTTCAAACATACCCATATATTAATATCGAATTTAACCAATACACATTGTGAAATCATTCAACGTTGTTTACACTTTACATTATCCTGTAGGAATATGGAGATATTGAGATATAACGAGAAGAAATCATGATGAAAATAAGGAAATATATATAGTGGGGAATATCGGGTTATTTGGAAGATAGAACAGGCTAATTAGTGATCACAGGCAGAGAGAGGAAGCTTAGAACGAATATCATCAAGCAAGTGGCCATGACAACAACCTGTGCTGATAAACGTTGGTTGTCAGACCCACTGAATGCAAGGCTGTTGACGAATGGCTGTCCCAACGTAGTCAGCTGGTTGAGGCCCGGCTGTACGTTCACCAGTGGCTGGCTGAAGCCCGGTTGGACGTTTAGTGGAGAGAAGGGCTGATTGACGAACCYGGGTTGGTTAATCRATGGCTGGTTCACTAATGGAAATTGCTGRCCGAKTTGGGAGTTTGCAGGCAGCTGATTGGCTAAAGGCTGGCCGTTAATAGGCGTGTAAGGCTGGGCGTTCAATGGCTGATTGCTTAATGAAGTACTGGAGCCATCTTCACAGAAACCCATGTTCAGAATGTTCATGAAAGCTGACACCCCAATCAAAACATTGATGGCTGTAATTTGCACAGTCTTCTCCATGGTAGATTCAAAAGGAACTACCCAACAAAACTTGCGCGCAAAGAAAATATATTGTGTCTGGAAATCAGTTGAAGCTCTTGAATAAAATCTGGTGACTTGTCCTCCTTTGGTGAAGGCAGGAGAGGTTATATATAGAAACATAGGTTTAAACTGTGCAATATTAAGGAAAGTTTTGGGTAGAGTTAATAGTGGTGCAGGTCGTTGGAGGGTCAGTCGCGGGAGAGTTGGTTAATGTGTTGCAGGTGATAGACCTTGTATTCTTCCATTTTAAAATAAAATAAGAGTTGGTTAATGTGTTGCAGGTGATAGACCTTGTATTCTTCCATTTTAAAATAAAATAACATTGGAGTCGGCAAGGGTGGAACCATGGGAAGTTGGTAATATTATTTCATTTAATCAGATGGGGATGAAGGATGTCATATTATTGTTTGAGGCAAGGTCATGATGCAAACATATTTAAAACTAACTAGAAATGGCAGAGGTAGGGTATGCACATGTCAATGCAAACTACTCTACTTTGACGCACAGAGCTTTAACGTAGACGTCGAGATGTGAAGGCTAAATTCTATGTCATTTAAATATATATATGTATGGACTTAGCCTCAATGACTTTTAGGTGACGAGCGTCGATTCAAGGGGCATTATATGTGAACGACAATAATCAGCTTACTTCGATAATGGGAAGGGTGGGATATCGATATGGGAGGAGTCACTTATTTTTCAGTGGGGAAGATTGGGATCTAAGGGAGGAGTTAGACATTTTTGTTGGATGTTGGTTTGGAGTGAATATTTTTCAGTGTTTCAAATTACTTCTCAATTCAGCGTGTTGAGAGGTTGTAACAGTTGGAGTCTAATTATTTTTTTTTTCTTTTTTTTGGGGATATTTTCTTTCTAATTTTGTTTTAAATTTTGTAAGAAATTGTTGGATGTGTATATTTGATTGGTTAAATCTATATAATCAAGTGTTTTATGGTTTTTTCAACAGGTTGAATCCATTTCTACATTCATAATGCAATTTAAACAATACAACATTGTGATTTTGTGATGATTCAGAAGAATTTAAATTGTTCATATTGAATTGTAAAATTATGTTATTCTTGACTTTATTTGTCCATTGATGTTATATACTCATAATATATAATGATACACTTTATTTACACCATCACCAAGGTTATGGGTAGCAATGTTTTTGAGCTCAACACTCCACTTTTCCTTAGCTTGTACCTAGTGTTCAATGTGTACCTCCTTCGACCATATTTTATATCATTATTGGACACCTCAGATATCGTAGAACATTTGACACCAATAGAGCTCAACCCTCACTGCATGGAACAAGCATCGACTGATTAGATACTGGACACACAAGTAAAGGGCACTCGCCATCAGAGGATCTAGCTTTATCGGGTTGTCAAGGAAGGGAAACTCCTACACCAAGGAAAGTGGTTCACCCGGGGCCAAATTCAACAGAAGTTTCCTCATCCGACGAGGGAACTCAACGAAATGGAGACCATTGCTTCCTAAGGGGGGAGGACCAATCTAGGTGGATATTGGTGGCCAACCACCTATTCCAATTGGCTCCTCTTGAAAGTTTTTAGTTCAACACGTTCTTCTGTACTTCTTTGTAATTGTGGGTTGTACACTTTTGGTGTTTTCTGAAGGCCTAAAAATCTTCCAGGTGGAGACTGGTGGCTTCCCACCTATTCCAACTATCTTATTTTGGAAGTTTTCATGTCAGCGCATCTTTCTGTACTTCCACGGTCGTTTTGGGGCCCTAAACAATGTTTTTTTGGCTTGACACAGTCAAAGTTTGATTTTGATAGCATAGTGTGTAGTTCTCTAGAATAATTTTCCAATGATCTATCACACGCCTAAAACAGAGGTCATATGAAAAATTTACGGCCCCGAGAAGTTGAGGTACCAACTTACCAATTGGGGCCCACATAAATTTTGGGGTTTCATCTCCTAGGGTTAGGTTTTTGGATGTCTAATGTTTTGGCATTCATGAGTAATGTTAAAAGGGTCTTTGGAGTCTTATTTTAATTATTCTATTCAAACAGATGCGCGTAGAAAACCATATCTCTTCTCAGAGATAACTGTTATCACTGAAAAATCGTCCGCAACATTGCACACAATGGTTAAGAAACAAATTCAATGCCAACAACAATTAGACCACCTACATCACCAAAATTCATCTAGAAGGCAAAAAACTATATAATAGGGTCAAAATTGAAGTGCACAGATTCACCAAAGGAAGCGCACGCACAATGTGGAGTATGCACGGGCCAACACAACCCTCAACACGCACAATGCGCAAAATGTGCGACTGTCTACGAGAAAATCCATGCAATTCTATGAACGATGCAATTATGTATCTTGTTGGCCCTTCAACCACTTCTAGTTTGACTCCCAAAATGATTTGACACTCATATCTCAGCAAAATCTAGCTTGGGGGATGGTCAAGGGCTAGAGGGTTCCCTAAAAGGCCCCTTGTTCATACTATGAACGAATTGCATTTTTCCATGGATGAATGTTATAAATAAGAGCCATGAGTGTGCTAAGAAACCAATATCATTATGGTATTTTTATGCTACAAGAATTCTTCCTTGAGAATTCTCTTTTCTCTTTGAATCCGTCAAGCACCATTGCAATAGGACATTCCACTCACCTCTTGAGGGAATAGGCATTTTTTTTATTCACCATTTGTCATTTCTTCCATTGTAAAGAGAAGATCTCTCAATTAGAAAACTCAAGAGCCCTCCCAAGGAAGAAGAGGAGACTCATAAGTCCCTACCTTTCTCTACGGTGATTTTCCTACTAATTTATTGATCCATTGGTAGCATTATGTTGGTAATTGTTTGATTTTCATGGTTCTAAGTTTCTCAAGCTTTCTAACATTTATTTCTTAGTCGTTTTAGTTTATTTCTTTGTTTTCATATGTGTATGGTTTATCTAACCCACTCACAAACTTTTGTCTTATCTAGACATGCAAGTGTTGTTGTTTTTCTCACCCAAGTGATAAAACCAACAGAACAATAACTACCACCATTCGAGCAAGTTGTTTCGAGTTGTGCAGTTTTACAGTTTCAACCTATTTTATTTATTCAATAGAAGTTATCGTTCACTAGATATCTGTTGTTTTTCTCCATATCTCAGTATTATTGTATTCAATCTGTTATTCCTTTCGTTCCGCTCATAAATCTAGATCAAATGTAAGGACAATTAGTTCTCTTCTATGATAGTATAAATAAGGACAATTTTGAAAAACCAAACTATGGTTGGATAGACTACTACAAATTGAAGAAATTATATGAAGGTGCATTAGAAAGGTTAGGACGTCTAAAAGGACTCTCGTACATCAGTTGAATGAATACATATTCATTAGGAACATTCTATGATTGAAATATACAAGGATTTTGGTGACATCTAGTGTAACCCCACAGAGGAAAGTACCAATCAAAATGTAGTGATTGGAATTATAAAGGGAGTTTCGTAACCTAACGGGTGTGTCCTTAAAGGTCAAGTGACTAAGTTCATTGTATGTTGAGGGTAACTTGGTGACTAGATGTATGAAATTTTACTAGTAATGATCATGAGATCTAGTGCTTGATGCACAACTTTGCTACCATGAATGCTAAATTCTAAATTCTTAAGAGTAAATTCATGGTATTTAACCATATCAAATTGTCCTTTCATTAAAATCTTGATTAACATATATGTGTGTCATCTATTGTTATAAACATTTTTTCGTTTATTATTTATAATGGTTGAATAAAAAACGTATAAAGGAATTTCTTATGGTGTTGAATGAATAAAGAGCACACTATATATATTCTCATATGGGCTCACAATATTAAAAGATGGTCCAAAATATATAACTTAAAATTTCATTGTTGTATATTTAAGGAATTTATGGAATTATTGTTGTTGTATAAGTTAAACTTTCGTTGTTGTATAATTGCTTAGTAATTGTATATTTATGGAATTTTGAAATAAAAAATTTGTCTAATGCCTTTTTCGGGATTATCATATGGAACAATAGATGTATAGTGCTATAATTTGTTGAATATCAATCTGAAATTATCACTCAAATAACTACGTGCTAGCTAAGTTAATCTTTGTAATTGCATAGTAATGTCACAGTATATGTAGTCAATGTCGAATCAATTAATCTTAGGTTATGTATCACACTCGCCATTTAATAATTCTTCAGTTATCATGAAAAATAAATATATCTTTTGTCAAACTTATAACAGAATATTATAGTTTTGATTAAGTTTCCATTATATTGAATTATGGTATGATATTATTAATACAGTGTTTTTTAGAAAAAAGAAATTATCTAACAATGACCAATTATTGTTTGTCCATATAAATAACTTGTATTTGTATTTTATTCTTAGAGAATAAATATTGCTCGCAGAGTGCTAAATTCTCTATTAAAAAAATGCTTGATTCGTAGCTCTGTTACCATAGAGTAAATTCATAGTCTTTAACCATGCTACAAATTGCAACCTAACACTATATGGGGAATGTAAGCAATCAATATGATTTATAACAAAAGTACAAATTGCAACTTGCCACTGTAGTGCATTTTAAACCAAAATATGAAAATTCCTACAAGCTATCTATCCATTCAAAAAATGCAAAACAAATAGGTATCATAATCACCTATATCTACCACTTCGACAATGAATTTAACCTGTGCATAAACAACTAAGACAGATTGGTCTTGGGAATTTAACTGTAGCCTCGTCAAACAACATTATCCATGAATAAATTATAGTTTTGTAAACCCAATAAAGGGTTCTTCTAAGTTGTCACTACTATCCAACAATAAAGAATAGTATTTTAATATCCAGATAGAGTGTAATCCCAATAAAGAGTACTTATGAGCTCTCAACAATATCCAAATAAAAA
>JZKD02S0056295.1:62638-84679 GCA_000966675.3 Picea glauca | reverse complement strand
TATGACTATGTGAAATTTTATTTTTTCTAACAATGGTGTGTTATTTTTCATGCAAAATATAATTAGTATGTTCATGTTAGTGCAAGTGTTGAGTACCTAAATGAAATTCCCTTAAGAAAATCGGTAAAAAGTTATAGAAAGAATAAAAGATGTATTTTAAGATTTTGATATATGTCAAGGCAAAAATATATGAAAATAGTAAACATTATTAATTTATCTTAAAAAAAGTGTCTTTGAAATTTGAATAGTCACTTTAAAAGTGTCTTTGAAATTTGAATCGTCACTTTAAATGTGTGTAGTTTCATCGACAATGGATTTGTGTAGCCTATACAAAAATAACATGAAAAATAAAGATATTGAAATCCATTTAAAAAATTTGAGGTTTTTATGTATTTGTAGCCAAAACCACTATGTTCTTCATTTCAAACATAAATCCAAAGAAACCAAGTTATAAAACATCTATGTTAAAGTTGTCAATCTCGCCCAAAAAAATGGAATGAAATAAATGTGCTTACATTATAGAAGGTGTGTGGATTTTGGGGCGTGTTCGTGTTCATATAATGTGCACATGATTTTGTTACTAAGCTTACCTGTACTAAAGAATTGTGTCTAGAGGTATAACTAAGGTCACATGAGGATAATAATAGGTCTTGTTCCCCATGGAAAATTTTAGGAGCGAAATTTATCCCCTTAAAATTTTGGTAGGATATTAAAAAAAAAAACCCACATTAATCCCAATTCAACCCCCTTTATTTTAAAAACGATATTAATTATATATTTATCCCCAAAATAGTGGTTGAATTTTAAATTTTAATTACATTTTCGCCTTAGAAAAATGGCAGTCGATCCTCCCTTTCGCCCGATTTCTGGGAGTAGCCATTGACCTTCCAATGTTTTCTCCCATAGTTTTAGATTTTTCACAAGGCCAAGGACCATGATTCACCTCGATTGTGGAATGGCCATTGGCCTTATGGATTTTTCTCCCGTCGATTTGGAGTTTTTACAGAAGATGCCCTCGATTTGGAGTTTTTACATGAATTTTTCGTGGGTTTCCAAAAAAATTTCCCCACTTTGATGGTGATTCACAATATTAATAGATCCAAGTGGGTCACCTTGAAATATTCAGCCACACCTAGCTTGAAATCTTCAAAGGAAAAGTTCCAACTTGAAATTCTATTGTCGAAATTTGCAAATTACAGGAGGAGAAAGCGTTGAGTTCTTGCCATCTTTCTAGTCGCTCTGTGTCAACATTTTTGGTTGCTAGCCTACAACACCTTGATATTGGGTAAGTGGCTTCTGAGCCCTCTCTGCAACTTTTTTCATGACTGTGAATTTCATCACAGCAGCCATGGACCATGGTATGTTAACTTGTGAAACGTGGTAGTATGCTAGCTTATTTCTAGTATTGGTACCAATCAATTGTATTCTATTCTATTCTAGTTTTCAATATTTTCAATTTTTTTTCATTTCCAAACCATTTTTATGATCATGGAATTTTGGATTAGTATGATGATGTCACCAAAATGGCATGCAGTTCTTCTTCCTTCCCCTCACAAGTTGACATTACATTTTTTCCAGGTATAATCTTAATATCTTATCATTTATGGGCTCATGGTTCTCCGCTCTGCTAGTAGCAGAGTTGTTTTGGGAATTCATTAAGTTCATATGCTAGTATGGATTATCATGATCAGTGATAGAGCCCACCAAACCTTTAGGATAGCAGAGGCTTCAAGTCATGACGAGTGATTTTTTTGGTTAGTGATTGGAGTAGATCAATAGTTTTGTGTTTAACTTTTTGAGCTTACCCACAGTTTGGATAAATTACTTGGGCATTTTTAAATCATTCTCACAAGATGGTGTTGAAACACAGTGTGTCAACATTGTGTTTCCCAATGCTCGTTGATTGTATGTTTCCACGCACAAGTGACATCCTGATCAATGATAGATCCCACCCAGCCTCTAAGATAGCAGAGGCTTCAAGTCATGGCGAGTGATTGTTTGAGTTAGTGATTGGAGTAGACTAGTAGTTTTGTGTTTAAGTTTTTGATCTTACCCACAGTTTGGAGAAATTACCTAGGTGTTTTTAAATCATTCTCATAAGTTGGCTCCGAAACATGATGTTTCAACACCATGTTTCCCAATCCTCATTGCTTGTGTGTTTCCACGAACAATTGTCATCCTAATCAGTGATAGAGCCCACATAGCCTCCATAATAGCAGAGGCTTCAATTCACGATGAGTGATTGTTTGGGTTATTGATTGGAGTAGATCGGTAGTTATGTGTATTGTGTTTAATTTTTGAGCTTACCCACATTTTGGATAAATTACCTGAGCATTTTTAAATCATTCTCACAAGATGGTGTTGAAACACACTGTTTCAACACCATGTTTCCCAAATCCCAATGCTTGTGTGTTTCCATGTAAAAGTGATAGAGCACCCACCGATCATACTAGATTTCCAAGAAAGAATATAATCCAAAGAAAAACTAATGCAATTCTTCCCAAAAAGCTACAATTTCACATTCCTAAATCTGTTTTAATAAAGAAAATTACATTCAAATGCATGCTTGTACTTTGTGGATATTGTAGCATCAAGACCATGTCACACATCGAGAAAAACATAGTTTTAGATAGATGCAACATGCCTAGAGTGAGTTTGTGCCGAGCAATGAGCAAGAATGAAAAATCTGATGCATACATTTCTAAAAATACTTCATATGCATCCTCATACAGTATACTAAATTGTTGGTATTATAATTTCATATAAACATTTCCTCAACCCGTTTCTATAGCCTATATCATATTGTACTTCTTACTATGCTAATAACAGGAAAATAATGAAAGATAGTTATCCATATGGCCATTTTTCACCATGAAAATCTATTAACCAAAATTTTCCACTCCAGGTTTTTCCTAACACACCATATATTACTATTTCAACCCAATTATAAACAAACACATAAGAACCTAGGTCCCAAACAAACCTTACTAAATCTACTCTCAAATGCCAATTCAAGATGTAAACTTCAAATAATCACATACTCATGAAATCAAATGGAGATAGAAAGTGTTACTCCGATAGTGCAAAGAATCTCTGTAAATTTTTGTAGCTAGGATCTACATGAAAGGAACTTATCCCCAAATTTCCATTTATAATATAGGTTTTCCACCATAAATCCCATGCTTGAATGGCCGAAAGTGAGGCGTATTGAAAATTCAAAATTTAGCAATCCAAAAAATGGGATTTTTCCCTTCACTATCTTGTCTTTCAACCTACATACACCTTGACTAGATTCCCAGTTTCGATGAATGGAAGTATGATCCCTCTCCTAATCTATTTCCTTGTGCTAGTTATAGGTTTTCCACCATAAATCCTTTGCTTGAATGGCCAAAAGTCGGGCTTATTGAAAATTCAAAATTTAGCAAGCTAAAAAATAGGCATATGTTTTTTCACCACTGTTCACTGTTGTTCCATATTTAGTAATTGACAATTTAGTTAAGTTTTCTATCATTCTAGATTTCAATTCAGTTCAGTTACAAAAATAATGATCTATTCTTAGAGAAGGGATCCAATCCCTTGGTAGTTAGTGTGCATGCATGAGGAGTTGAGTGAGGTTGTAGAGTTTAAGGAGGAGTGTACATGCATACATGCCACAATCATTCTTCAATTGGGATGCACTAAATTAGGAAGTATTATCCATTTGATTAGGAAGCAGACTTAGGGTTTGAGGATGCTTCTTGCATGTGTCCAGTTTATTGTTTTCATATTTGCAAGTTTGTTGTTCGTATTATCAGTAATATGTGTTTGTAGGTGAATGTACTCTATAGTTATTATTTGTAGGTGAATGTACAAATCATCATCACTGTTTGACATGGAATAGTAGGAAAACATGGAACAAATAACAACATCTCGTCACTCATATAATACAAAGGTCCCAACATGAAAGAATGGATCATCATACTTTGTAATACATCAAGGATTTGGGATAAACCCAAGCAAAAACATGTGGTAAAATCCACATGCAAAATGTATTACAATAGGGACCTTCTAATCTATGTTTGTATCTAAGACTGAATGTAGCCATACGATTTCTCATGAGTCATGGAACACACTTCTAGACAAAATAGATTATCAACCTAAAACCAACCTATCACAGGAAAAATAGTTTTAAAAATGGATTTTTATTGATGTGGAATTATTTTGAGCCAATAATAATATGTAAGATGAAAATGACTTGTTGAATGTTGAAGAATGAATCTAATATCCATATAATAGATGATGAAATAGGTTCCTCTAGCGATCAAATTGAGATGAAATAAATTTCACCAGAAAATGATAATAACAATGTTGAAGGTTTTTCCTTGGAAGGAAACACAAACCATTCACAATCACGGAAAAGGGAAAAAGTCCAATGGGACATAGGGAGACAATTTGAAACAGAATGGGTTTCAAAATTTCCATTTATTGAAGAAATACCACCAAAAAATGAGAAAGAGGCTTCATGATAAGTTAGATGCATTATATGTAGTTGGAAACTTGGAAAGATAGTAAAATTGTAGATGAAGTTAGATACAATAGAGAATCATGTAGGAAAGGTGTATGATAAGGAAATTGTAAATGTTGAGGAGAAATCTATTATCATATGGAAATCTTCTAAGGAATTTCAACATGTCAAATATGAATATGAATATAATAAATACTTAATCAGTAAGAGAAAACTTGAGGCAAGTGGAGGAACCATCACATCTCTATTTGGAAAGATGATGGAAAGAAATTTGTTATCCACGATGATGCAATTAAGCATTTTATTTCACATCTTATCCATATTACAAGAACTTTATATCTTTTCTTGAAGTGTCAAATTTTCCATCTTTTCATTGGTCAGTAACGAGTGGTTGGGAATGAGAAAAATATCTAGCTCAAGTAGAAAATGATGATTTGAAAGAGAAGATTGCAAATGCTAGATTTTTTTCATTGTCTTTGGATGAAGTTGCAACTATTGATAATACTTCATGGATATGCATGGGCATTTATATGGTTAATGACCATGTTAGGAATTCATATTTACTTGGGATTCATAAAATGAGGGAGAATTCTATAACTCAAAATATCTATGAACTTGTCATCAAGATTTTGAAGGAAATTGGTCGTATGGATAATTTAATAATTGTGAAAAAGTTGGTATGTGTCAGAGCAGATGGAGAAGCAGTCATGCAAGGGAAAAGGAATGGCCTTTGTGTCAAACTAAAACTATCAGATTCACCATTTATGATTAATATTCATTGTATGGCTCATAGAATGAATCTTCCATTTAAAATAGTAAGAAATTTTCCATTGTTTTCAAAAGTTGAAAATCGTGTACATGAAACTCATGCATACTTTTGTTGTAGTCCCAAGTGATTTGAATAGCTTCAACAATTTGTTCCGGGTTTTATGGATGGAAAAAAGCTACTAAATATGTTGATACAAGATGTATCTCATTGAATGGACCAAATAAAATACTATTTAGTGAGTAGCAATCCTTAGTAGGGGTGATGTATGAACATTGCTTTAGTGTAGACAAAGCTCAGGATCTTCTCTTTCGATTAATTGATATAGAGACATTATTAACATTGACTAGAATGCTTCATATGCTTTATGAAATTAATGTCCTTGTGAAAATTTCTCAGAGTCACACAATTTATATTGCAGAATACATACATACAAGAAAATTAGCATGTCTTCAATTGGATAATTTGTATACAATTCCAGAGTCTTTCATAGGTCCATCGTTTAAAGGTTGGACTACTATCGTCAATATAGAAAACATTGAAAATTATTTGAAGTTTGATGGAAAAGGAATACTATGTATGGCAGTGCACGAGTATATGGTTCCATTTCATTATGTTAGTAATATGGGATGAATCATTGAAGATTGTCATGTGTCAAGAGACCAATTCAACAATGTTGTGATTTTAGTGAAGCACAACTTGATAGAAATTGAAAAATCACTAGCATCAGAGATAAGGGAACAATATCCTGGAGATGAATTATTGGAGGCCATGTTTGTGGTATACCCTCAATATTGGAACTCTGAACACAATAGAGAGGCTAAAATAGTTGACTTTTTTAGCAAAATTAAAAAATTGAGTGCACCAACTTGGTAAGAATCGCAATGTACAAGGAGAAGAGATTGAAGGAATATTAGGTTCATCAAAGTTGTATCAAAAGACCAATCTCTTTGGTCAAACAATGTTAGCTCAATATTGTGGTTTGGAGAAACCTCTAGAACATGGTGCAATAACAAGATTATGGTCTAAATTAGGCGAAGGCCAATACCTGGAAGAAAACATGTCAAGATATTTCAAATTAGCAGATTTATGTCAAACCATGATTTTGGGATTGGTGTAGGATGAGAGAATGTTTAGTGCACTATAATTATTGAAGTCAAAGTTGAGGAACAATATTGATAGCATATGGATACATGTTTAAGATTATATGTAGCAAAGTATGACAAAACAATTTTCCATTTGATAGAGCACTTTCTCTTTGGCGATCAGATTGTGATAGAACGGGAGAATGCAACACAACAAATTCTTCTAGTGAACTTGATATGGAAGATAATCTTTTGGAGGCTCATAATAATAGTTTATCTACAATGTTTCCTCTTCAAAATATAGAAAATGAGGGTTGATGTGTTGATGTGAACTGGGATATTAATATACCCCAAGATACTATCTAAAACATATACATGAGGAGACTCTTATTTTGACTTACATGTTCCATTGATGATTTGTGTTGTAGGTATAATGAATGGAATGGCATATGTGATGTGATTCTTGTTAGTTTATTGACTTAATTGTTCCTCTACTTTTGGAGTACGTTGGAAAAAGGTAATTCTTTATGGGAGCAAGATTACCATCTGTAAATTTGAGATTGCATTTAAGGTAAAACAAGTTCTATATTTTGTATTAAATAGTGTAACATTGAATCTACATTTATTTTGTCCAAGGTATTTTAAGTTTGATGGTTTGATAGTTAACTAAGACATTCTCTTTTTCCTATCTGTGACAGGAAATGAAACCGACATTTGATGCAGTTGAGACCTATCTCTTCGCATAGATAGTTTCCTAGTATTAAAGGATAAATAACTAATTAACAAGACTTTCACTATGTAGGAATGGGCTCATTCAAGACTCAAGTGCATGAAACTTCTTGGATTTGTAACTTTGATATCTTGGCAAATTTTAATGGTTTGCTTGTTGTTTTCATTTGGACCATTTTTTCAACTTTGGAAGTTTGATTTTATTTTGATTAAATATTGTGTTAGTCCCTTGAATGCTTCTAGTTCTCATTTGATTCTTGACTGAGGCTTCAACCCTTTGTAGTAGCTTGATTGGTTTCATTTGACTTCCATTGATTCATGGGGTTTGGGTTTAAGTTAAACACCTTTGTTGACTCAAAAAAAAATTGTTCATATTTTATTATGAATATTTGAGAAAAATATGGCATTATGTTTAATACGTTAATATATGGATTTGGTTATAATAGAAGTATTAAATGTGTTTTTCATAATTATTATTGTTCTCTTTTAATATTTGATGGTTTATGGAAAAGTCTTTTTATTTCCTTTCATTGATGATTTTAGGGGCTAAATTTCTCGCATGGGCTAATTTTCCATGGTTTTTCCAAAAATGAGATTCGCTATTTTAAAAATGATTCGCCCAAATTCTATAGGATAAAATTATTTTCCCTTAAAAATCGCCAAAAATTTATAAAAACTATATAAAAAGATTAGAAATTTGAATATTTTTACAAAAATATTGCCAAACATTTATAGTTCACATATGAAGGATTAGTAAGATTCGCCAAGGTTTCTACATTTTAAAATAAATTTTCATCCTTAAAATCATCCCTGTTTCCTTTCACTTTGTAAAATGACTTAAAAATATTTTCCATTTAGAATATATAATGTTTATTTATATTTTATTTGAGAAGAAATGTTGGTATTCATAAAAGGAATTAGCCAAGAGTTGCTAATCGAAGAGAAAAATGGTCTATGTACTGGCCTACTAGATTCCTACGCAGTCATCGTATGACATCTATTGCCAATGAGACCAACATTCCTCTAATGCATTTATAATTTTAATGTCATGAACAAAATAACTTTACATGTAGCCTCTAAATAATGTTTTTATGAAATGATTTCTAATCTAGTCAAACTTCATGATTTGCAATCCCTGAGAAAGAAATGAAAAACTTCTCTATAAATGGTGGACCTACAAAATAAATGATAATGAATACTTAAGGGTTTGGTTAGAGGATGAGAGTTCTCATCACGAGCCAACCTATAATGATCATGGGTATTTTTTGGTATGACCATTGACATTACCATCATCTAGTTACCAAGCAAGGGTAGTGGTTCTTCAATATAGCTCATTTTTATAAATTTATGAGATCATGAGTTACTAACACATCACAAGATGAAATTATAGAAAATATTCCAAGAATTCTTTAGGAATAAGAAAATCAATTCCTCATCCATCATGTCTCTTGGTGACTTTAATTCTCTAATTAATTAAACAACTAAAGTTCTCAATCATTAATTATCAACCTGGGAAAGTATGGTTATTTTAAAGGAAATCAAGCATAGTCTATGCATAAACATTGATTATTCTTACACTAATTCATATGAAATCACCCAAGCTAATCAATACCTACTCAAACTATGATAATTGTTGAGACTTGTATAAATTTCCTTCTCACTGAACAATTCTAAATCTAACTTCTGAATTAATCCTTCACCACTAAACCACTCCTTGCATAAAAGAAACCACTAAGATGAAAGGAATTAAAATATCTATATTACTTTTGCAAGAATTTAAATCATCTCAAAATGTCTAATATATGATTACATAAATAAAATTCGCACTTCAAAGAAATTGTAACTTCATTAAATCATAAATCCACAATCACACCTCCATCTAGATATGGCTCAACAATAAACAATAGAGAACTGAATATATGATATCATTCAGTGATATGGTTGATATGTAAACACAATACTAATCATCAAGGACTAACTGAACCATTCAGGGAATATTACACTTTCAAGATAAAAAAAAATTACAACAACAATTGCAATCTATTCAGCAACACTAATCCAAAAATAACTATTTCTTCAACAACATTAATCATACATACTGCAGACAAAGGTTAAGTTGTTTATTTATCATGTGACATGCACAAGAAGAGAAAACTAACAATACACTGAGGTGATATCTGTGTGTAGGTGGGCCCTTTCATCCAAGCATAGCTTCCTATAAAAAAACTAAAAAAAATTAATCACTAACATAAATTGACTTGAACATTGCCACTTCTTATTAAGAGATTAAATTTCTAGATATAATGTTAATTCTCCAGTGCTCAATGGAAAAACAAGGACTAGATCCGTAGTGTAAATGCTATGTATATTTTTTAAACCATTCTCTGTTCTCAGAATAGAATAAAACTACCATTAGTTCCAATAGTATTGAGAATCTTTCGATTCTTAAGTTGTCCATAACTTCTTAAAATAGATACTATTAAGATTACAATAAAAAAATTAGAAACTTAGAAATCGACGCTCCAATTGTTATCCAATGATGTGGCAAGATGAAAAATTCCCTATATAAGTTGTGCTAACTCCAGAAAATCACCCTCTTCCAGCTAGATATGTTAGATCCTCGAGGAGAGTCAATCGATGGTTCCATTACCCATAGTCTTCTTTGTGTGTGTTTCATCCAGGTGTTTCAACATGGTGTTTCAACACCAACATATCTTATTTCATTCTTATTAATTCATCAGTAATTACACAAATTAGGAAACATAATTCTAGTTTACAAGTAAACTATGAATTAACATAACACAATGAATTATGAATTGTACCTTTTCTAGGATTGATGTTCTCATAGGAAATGTAAATAATAGGGTCCAAGGGTGAATTAATACAAGAGAATTAGATGAAAATGGCATGGAAATGATAACGAAAAAAGGGAAATTTGAGTACCCAACATCTCCTCCCAACTACACCATTTCATGTTCCTGTGCAACTTCACTTACTCAAACTCAGAGTTTGAGTCGAGGCATGAAATTTTCCAATGAAAATTAGAAATATTGTAGGATGATGCAACACTATCTTCTAAATTCCTATAGCCCCTAGAAGAAATCACTTCTTTCCAACATTCCCTTTCATTCTTCTTAGTCAATATATACTTATGTTGATACTTCCCTGTTGGAAGCAAAATAAGAGGGAAATGAAATTTCACCCCTAACCACTATGGACCACGATTCTAAATGCACTCAATATATCTAGGAGCACAAGACAAAGCATAGGTAAAATTATCATGATTGTAGGGATCCTTGGTCTTCAAGGCAAGAGAGGATGCTTCCCATTTAAATATGCTACCTTCGAGTGAAAATAGTTCTTGATCATTAATTGTTTTAACGCAAGAATCTATGACAAACCTTTGAAGGTATGTCACTTTTCTAAGATGTCTATGTATATTAAAAACAATAACAGGAGTGTGGGGTTCACCCCTAATCCATAATTTTTCTTCTCCTTCATTCATCTGGATTGTGAGGAAGGCATTCCACCATTTTTCGTGATTGTTCACAAAAGAAGTGAAGGATATCAAATGCACATATCCTACATAGGGAACATGACTAAATTTTATATCCAATAGGCAAGCCTATTCATGCACATAAAGATCACACAAGAAATGTTGATCTGAGAAATCACTTTGGGAGAAAGTTTCTAAAAACTAAGAGGCACTAATCATTTTATAGGGCCTTCCTTCCTTAATAGCTTTAAGTTTCAAAAGAGTTATTTTTTCATGAAGGAAGCCTGGGTATGAGGGAGAAAGGCTTCTACAACTCAGCAATGTTTTTGCTAACAAATACATTTTATCTTTATCCTGTTGTGGAATCTAGCACTTAGCTTGTAGCTTCTTCAACTCTCCCAATTCCTTCTTCATTTCTTCCCCTTTAAATTTTTGAGACGTCAAAAGTTCAACGCATTTCTCCCTGAGGTGTTGTATTTACTTTCTGTCGGCTGGAACATGAATCATTCCTTCACCAAACATAGCAACCTATTGCTTCCATTTATCAATCTTTGCTAGCAAAAATACAGTTTTATATTCTATGTCCTGATGGTCAACTTCCTGTTCATCCACATCATTGATTTCCATAGGAATTTTAACTTGTTTCACTTGTTTGTGCAATAATGACTTTATTTGGATGTGGAAATTCCTCTTTCTCATGCATTGGTTCTTGTGTGATAGTGGCTTCTTCTGTGGCCTCATCATATTGTTGATTTAAATTAGGTACAACTAGTTCTTTTTTAGCAGTCGTACTCTCAGGATGGGCTAGTTCAACAATCTTAGCCATCATTGGTTCTTGTGTTACAATGAAAATTTCTTGTATATTCTTATTAGACTGTCTATTTAAATCAGTTACTACTAGTTCTTGTGTTACAATGGAATTCTAAGGTCTTCTAGCATTATGTTTTCCTTCTTCCTTAGCCATTGGTTCTTGTGTGGAAGTGGCTTTCTTTCTCTATGTTGCCTCAGCTAGCTCTTCATGTCTTCTGATTAGTCCCAAATATAAGGGCTCAAGAAGGATCACATCATAACCAACCAATATATAAATATCCCCACACTTAGGACACAAATATTCCTTAAATGTTTCATGTGTTTCAACCTCCTCTGATGGCACAGTTCACCCTCCTAAAAGATTGGTTTCTTGCACTAATAAATCCAGATCATGAGGCAAAGGCCTTTGGGCTACCTTTTCAGATTTTAGTGTTTCCAATTCCTCTGTAAGACTCTGAACTTCTCTTTTCAATTGATCATTTTCAAATAACATGGTATGAATCTGACTTTTACCTATTTCAACAACAGATTCTTGTGTTTAAAGAGCTCTTTGATTTGGGCTTAGGTTTTCATCTGGTTATTGTGTTATAGAAAAAAATTAATGTTTCTTTTTATCACCCACTAGTTCTTGTGTAATAGTGGGTGAAAGAGGATGCAACTCATGAATTTTAGTTTCTTCCATTTTCAGTTTAGTTACTTCTGCTGCAACAGTAGCCCTGATTCTTCTCCTTGAACTTGCAAAAGTTAATGGAAACACTAGAAATGGCCTCTTCCTCTTTAATATATTTGACACTTTTTGGGGAGGTTTCTTTGAGACAATTTCAACTTCATAATCAGGGGAAACATGTGAAGAATCATCATGCAAAGGATATGATTATTCCTACAAATCAATTACATTCTTGCTTGGAATAACTGTTTCAATCTATTGAATCTATTTTGGTAGATTTTCTTCCCTTTTAGGTGACGTTGACCTCTCCACACTTAATTCCTTCACTGTATCTCTAGAAGGCATCTTTGTATCTGATCCTTCCTTCATTTCTTCCATGGGATATTCCACACTCATTTATTTTTCTGTATCCCCTCCCTCATGTTCTAATGGTTCATTATACTCTAGCAACTACTCATTTTCCTCTGATATAATGGTAAGTTATTTTTTAGGGTTTTGGTTCAAAGATTACTCCATATGAACTCCAATATATTTCATATGCACATCTTCTGCAATCACAACTCCAGGGCTATCCCTCATTTCTACATCACCACTTCCTTTTCCTAGTTCTCCAACAACATTATCTTGTCCCAAATATTCATTAATTCCTTCTCGTTCCTCTCTTTCCCTATCTGAAATACTCCTGTCACTACTTCCTCCCTCCTCTTATCATTCATTGCCATCATTTTCATCAACTTATTTTGCTCGCCTGGAAATGAATTTATCCCATGTCTGGTTTTGTAGTTCCAAGGATCTAAACACTATTAATTTTATCAGACAGTGGTGTGTGACAAAACCTTGGGGAAAACAATAGTGTTTTACATAATGTGTCATATTATGAAAATATTCTAAGAGATAACAAGGCATATTTACCAATGATCCATGATGATGGTGTGATTGTAAAACAAAATCATATGTGTAAAACACCTTGTACCTACCTTCACATGTAATATATTTCTTCAAAAAAACAGTAACCTGGTCCCAAGGTTGAGGTAAAGACTCTATTGTTGTTCCACATTCTCTAGGATGGACATACTCTCCTTCCTTCAAGAAATTGGCATTTGCATTAGGAATGGTTTTCCTTCGTCTAAACCATTTTCTTCCAGTCTTGGGAGACCCTGTAACATAGGATATAACTTTCTCTGTTACACTAATCTCAAAACCTCTAAAAATGGAATGGGTTCCTATTAAATTCCAAGAGAATTCTAGGGAAATATCACTGTCAAACCAATCCAACCAATTGGAATATGATACCCACCCCACGTCTTCAAATATTCTATAGACTTATGGGTTTCGACACAAGGTGTTGAGGCTTACTAGTTCATGACAGACTACAAATCAGCCCATGTTGAACGTTCTTTTGTGTAATTAGATTTTACAATATTTCAAAGGAGTTTCAGGTTCAAAATTCCCAACACATACCCAAAATCTTCAGCATGAAGGAATAGTGAAAAGTGGAAGGAGATTTGTTGGCATTTTTGGAAAGGTGGTGGAGATTCGTAGGAAAAATAAACCATGTTGATTGAACGTTTATGGCGACGGTTGGTTAATTTATTTAGGGATGATGGGATACCCCCCAATTGATGGTATTGGTCGTATGTTGGTGATTTGGAAGGGTGTGGAGAAATCGTTATTTCACAGTATCATGTCAAACACAGTCATAATTGTAAACCATAGACGCGTACATGTGGGAACTTACCGATGGCAAGAAAAATTTGAGGTGGCGATCACATTCAGTTTTCCAATCAGTGTTATCACTACCTTCCATTAATAGATATTGATGGCCAAAAATGAAAATGGTGGATCAAATCTTCCAGTTGGATATGTTAGATCCATATTCCATGAGGAGAGTCAATTAGTGGTTCCATAGTCTTCTTCCTGTGTGTTTCAGAATGATGTTTCATCATGGTGTTTCAATGCAGTGTTTCAACACCATCATATCTGCATTCATTCTTATTAATTTTTCATTGTCCTATTCGTGCATATTTCAGCCAGGTGTTTCAACACCAACATATATGCATTCATTCTTATTAATTCTGCATAGTCTTCTTCACGCATTTTTCAGTACAGTGTTTCAGCACGGTGTTTAACAAAAAAATATCTACATATATGTATCTCTCTGTGGTTTACATGTATGATTGTGTAATTACCCAAATTAGGAAACATCATCCTATTTTAGAAGTAAACTATGAATTAAGCTTTAATATAACACAATGAATAATAAATTGTACCTTCTCCAGGATTGATGTTATCATAGGAAATGTATACAATAGCGATGAATTAATACAAGAGAATGAATGAAAATGACATGGAAATGATAAGGAAAAATGGGAAATTTTAGCACCCGACAATGTCTCACTTGATTAGATTAGCAAAGTTATGATGGACATGAATCTTGGAAATTCTCTAAGCCTTGATGTCTTCTCAACTAAATTCTATAAACAACCCTATAACATTGTGGATCTAGTCAATTGCATAGAGGGAAAGCATAAGGAAACGTGAAACATAAGATAACCTCCTAAGTCCTTTGATAGATATTTTTAGTGCTTGGCACATATATTTAGTCTCCAAAATGTCTTGCTTACTACATTGTGTAGGTGAGCACATAAGTTCTTTGTTTTGTACCATATTTAATTGGAATACTCCCAATATCGAAAATGGCATGTATGTGGATCTCGTCAACCATTCCACAACTAGAATTGAGTTCCCATAGATATTTATGTCTCTAACTCCTAAATCTATTTCCCTAAAAATGGAGACCACTTTGATATCTAGAGTCTGCAAAGTTGTTGGTTCAACTCCCTCAAATTTGATTTGATGGGAATCTGAGATGTAATCTATACTTCYCGTTCCACAATTATTACRRGATTTTGTGGCCTYTCCATCAAAATAYCCATAATGACTTGATGTTTCTATTGTTGGATCTGCAACTSATCTTTGCTTTTTCACCTTTTTTGGCTTCTCAAAGTTTAAATAAGCTCCTTTCAGTTTGCAAAAAGTATYGAATAAAGATATSTMTTTTTTTTAATTATATATATAGATATATATAGTTGATCMAATTTCAGTTTTGATTCCAAGGAGATGTGAGTCTCAAAGGAAGCATAAACACAACACACAGAGAGACCTACCTRGTCTATAGGACCTCCTCTTAGAATCAAAAMTGAATTTTGATGAASGATATTATGGAAATTACATATATATCATGGATCACCATTCTGGAATTTTGTTACCATGTATAATTCCATGAAAGATTCTYYGAGAATTTTAAAAGGTTTTATAATTATSTGAAAATTCTCCACAATTTCACAAGATTTTATAATTCCGTGAAAGATTCACCCAAATTTTACAAGATTATATAATTTGGTGAAAGATTSGCCAAAAAATTATATATMCATATTATGTTATTAATAAAATAGCCTTCACACTTTCMCATGTGTCATGGGGRTTCSCCCATTTATTATMCATATAAATTTAGGGGGGGTTCTTAAAAAWTTCCCTATTGTTCCCTAAATGATGKCTTTCGAGATCAATMGCCATGRAAAATTCCWACTAACCACWGATATTATATAKCTAGGTGSTAAACACATCCTYGAATGACAAAACAAGAACCTCGTATTGTAGATCTAGCCTACTAGAGGGATATAGGTTCCATGATTAAACAAAAACACATGCCTCGAATGAGAATGTGTCTCGATCCCATACCATCAATCATTCTTGGGGCCATATTTAGTGTTATTTAGCATCCAAGTGGGATATGAGTGCCATGAGTAGTTTTTTTGCACTGGAATTGGGCTTCGAGTTATAAACATTGTAAGGAGAGAAATAAGTGGCTTATGTCCTAAATGAACCTTCTATATATTAATAGCTATGGTTATGGGAGGAAAACAAATGGTCCTTAGGCCCTAAACATTGCTTCTTGGGATCAATCACCATGAACACACCTACAACCACAACACGCACCCTTTCTAAGGGATATTTTACATCAAAGTTGGTTTCAATTAGGAGATTTTTCACACAAAGGATGGGTTGCAAGGCCTTGAACATAGTCAAGATAGGAAAATAAGCACCTCATATTATTCTTGAATCTTCTAAGGATCAAGAGCCTTGAACAATTCCTTGATCCAACACATGACTCCTTTGTATGGTTTGTTTGTAGGCATTTGAGTGGGATACAAGTGTGGTCAATAGGTTTTATGCATTGGAAATGGGTATGGATGCCTAACATGGTTAAGGGGATAAAAAGGGGCCTTATGCCATAATTGAACCTTCTTAAGATTAAGCACCATGAATAAAACCTAGACATAGTGATATGAACCGTTACTAGTAGGTATTTTCCCTTGTAGTTAGATATGGGTTTCATTAAGATGTTTTAGGAAACACAGTTAAATATGGATGCCTTTACCATAGTTGTGGTATGGAAATGACATCATGATCCCCTTGACATTTTTTGGGGAAGGGAAACAATAACCATGGGCCATAACCATAGTTCCTTGATATGGTTGAAGGGGGAAAACCAAGCCTTAGTGGAAGTATAAAGATTCTAGGATTCTAGGGCCAAACATGATGCCTCAAAACACTACATTGACCTCTCAAGGTATTAGACAAATTTTAGGGCTCAATCATGGGGTCTTCAATCAGTGAACCTATGACATAGGGCATGCATTCATGGGATATTAAAGAATACCCCTAATTTAACTAGATACCCCTTTTTATATCCCCCGGTACCTATAAACCCCTTGAGACCCCACATACCCCCCCAATACTTACAATATATTGACCTTATTTTTCACAATTTAAAACCCCCCTTTATGAATGAACATGATAAGATATTGGTCAACATGGTTAAGGCCCCATGGGCTCAATGGTCATGAATGACACCTCAAATTACCATAGATGAACTCTCAAGGGGATCTTTCACCTTTAATTGGGGATATGTGCATTTCTAGAAACTTTTGAGCACTAGGTATGAGTATTGCGTCCTTAGACATGACAGAGAGAAGAAACCCATGCCTTAGGTTCTAAAGGAGTATTCTAGGAATCTAGGGACATCAATGACATGTTGAAAAAACACAAAGGACCCTTCCAGGGTATCGATGGTCTCTGAATGGGGATATTCAACATTATGAGTGTTTGAACATTGAGTATGAGTCTCTAGACAATGGATATGGTTAGGGGAACAAACATGAGAGTTAGTCCCTAAAGGAAGCATATGGGATTCTAGGGCCAATAATGACACTGTGAACCACCATAAATGACCTATCATGGGAATCATCTTCCTATAACTAGGTTTATAGGTAACGCTAGCATTTTTTAGTACTAGGTATGGGTCTTGGGGCCCTAGATGTGGCTAGGTGAGGGAAAATGAACATTAGAACCTACAGGAGGATTTTGTACATCTAGGGCCAAGAAGGATACCCTAAAAAAACACACATGGTCTCATGAGGGTAGCATTAGCCTATCATTATGGATGTTGATGCTAGTAGGTGGTTTTAATAGTAGGTATGTGTCTTAGGGACTTAAAAATGATCTAGGGAAGAAGGTTGTGTCGTAGGTCCTAAAGAAATATTTGAGGCATCTAGTGCCATGAATAATGCCTCAAATCATTGCACACTACCTATGTAGGGTATCATTTTCCTCTAATAAAATATGTTAGTTCCCTCATAAGGTATTTATCATTATATATGGGTCTCAAGGCATTGATATGGTCGAATGGGGGAACTCAAGCCTTAGTTGAATTACAAATATTCTAGGAATCTAGGGCCAAACACGACACCTCAAACCACCACAATCAACCTCTTGATATTTTAGGTAGATTTGAGGGGTCAAGAGTCATGAATTAGACCTCAAACATCCATAGATGACCACTCAAGGGGATCATTGGCCTTCGAGTAGACATATGGGCATTATTATGAGATTTTCAACACTAGGCTTGGGTCTTCGGTTCTTTGACATGATCAGGAGAGGAAACCTGGGCCTTAGATCCTAAAGGAATATTTTATTCATCTAGGGCCATCAACAACATGTGGAACTACAACAAAGTGTTTGGGAATTGGCTGGAACATGACATGAAACAAAGAAAATAGTAATGTATATAATGGAATAGGAAAGAAATTTCAAAGACAAAGGGTGGTGTCTAAAGACACCATTGAAACACTTGATAAGAGTGCATTGTGATTAGAACATCACAATGCATGTTGCATATATTGATCTTCATGATCTATTCCACAATATCAATGATCCACTTGATGATAATGACCCAAGGGGTATGCTATTTATAGATTCAAGATCTAATTGATTTCCATAGAGTAAAAAAGATCTTGTCCACATATAATCATTAGCTATTAGAGTTGACTCCATCAAATCCAGAATGTTGAGTCATCTTAACAAGGATGCTCAAGCGAATGTGCTTCCAAATCGTAGAATATTGTTGGGGTGGTCGATCCACTGCTAAACTATCTTCGACTGTTGTTCGATTGTTCAATCAACAAGTCCGTCAACTACTTGAATGACTCATGTAGTTTGTTGTTCGATCACCCAATTGACTGTATCCAGATGTAGGTCGACCTCTTGACCAACTGAACCTAGAAGACGTGTGACGAACCATCAATTCTTGATGTTCCAACAACCCCCCATTAGCACACGTCTTTGGAGATTCATGAGGTGAAATTACTTCATTATGACACCCTACCTAAATTCAGTTTCATGAATCCCAAGCATCATGCGGATATTGGTAAATATAGCTTCATCTAAAGTTTTTATTGAAGATATCAACATCCTGATCATTTGTTCTTCAATATTCAAGAGATACCACATTCTCATGAACCAACTTTCTCAAATAGTGAGCATGGATATAAACACGATTCATCTTTTTGTGGGAAATATGATTTCCAACAACCTATATCGCACTCTGTTTATCATAGTAGATTGTAGTTGAGGTCTGAAGAGGAAGGCCAAGCTCTTCCAGAAGTTGGAAAAACCACATGGCTTCAATACCTACTTGAACGACTCGATGTTATTCTTCTTTCATATTTGAAAAAGAGACTACCTTATGTTTCTTGCATGACCACACCAACTATCCAGTGCTATAGAGAAACACATAGCCATAAGTGGACTTTCGATCATCAATGTTTCCATCCTAGTAGGATTCAGTTTAGTCAACAACCAAATATGGACTTCGAAAATACTTGATACCAAAATGAGTGGTACCCTTGAGATAACGAACAATTCAGTTTATTGCTTTCCAGTTCCTTTCTTTTGGTTTCTGCATAACCTAATAAACCACGCTAACAACAAAATAAATGCCAGATTCATTATGAGTAAGATAAATAATACTGTCAACCAATTGTTGATAAAGAGTAGCATTCACTGCACAAGTTTGACAGGTTTTGGTAAGATTTACTCCATATGAAAAGGAGTAACATAAGGCTTGCAATCATCCATATTAAAACATGTCAACATATCCATCACATATTTAGAGAGGAATGAAAAATCCATCACAAAGTGGTAATACTTGAAGACCTAAAACACAATGCAAAGTACCAAGATATGTCATGTCAAAGGAGTCGGTAAGATGTTTATTCAATCTAAGGATGAGATTTTTATTATTTCTAGTATCAGTAAGTCATCTACATATAAAAAAATAATTGAGGTGTCTCCATTAGTATGGATTACATACAAGTTGTGATCAGATTCGAAACGTTTGAAACTAGGTCGAAGAAATAAACTCTCGATATTAGCATACCAAACTCAGGGAGCCTGATTCAAACCATAAAGTGACTTCTTGAGTTGAAAAACCAAGTTTGAATCTTTCAAAAAATGAAGTGGTCGTTCCATGAAAATTTCTTCAGATAGGTCTTCATGAATAAAGACACACTTCACATCCATGTGATGGATTTTCCATCCAAAATGAGCAACAAGGGAAAGAATTAGTCGAAGAAAGTTAATCTTTTCAACATGGTAAAGTGTTTTAGTATAGTTGATTCCTTCTTGTTGACAAAATCCCTTTGCAACTAGGCATGCTTTGTGTCATTCAACAACACCTTCAAAGGTAAATTTGGTTTGGTAGACCCATCGATACTTCACAATTTTCTTTCCATGCAGTCGGGGAACTAAGTACCAATTGTGATTCATTGACAAAGAATCAATTTTTGTTTGCATGGCCTACTCACATTTAGGTCGTCCTTCCTTCAACGTCTGAGTAAATAATGGGATCATAGGTTTCAAGTTCATGATTCATAAAGGACAAATTTTCATGTTACTTTTTACTTCGAGTTTGTCATCTAGAGGAGGCATCTCCGACATCAACTCTATCATCTTCAACTATCTTGGTATCCCATTTGGGTAGACAAGAAACATTTGAACTACGAATCACTTCAACAGGTTGATTATAAGTCATAGGTTCTTCATTCAATGGATCAGTTGAAGCATAGGATGATGGACCAGTCGACTCAGAGGTTGATGATCGAGCTAAAATAGGAAGGATGTTCAACTGTCCATTTGAAGGACTAAAGTATGGAAAATGAGAACTAGTGTCAGAGACAACATCAAACATAAGAGACATTCAATAACTTAATTCATGAGATTTATCATCAAACCATACATTGTGTCTGATAATAATTTTTCTTTTGACAGGATCATATAGTCGATAGGAGTTCAACTCTTGACAGTATCCCATATTGGAATCCAACTTATTTTTTCTATCACAAGGAATGTGAGCCCAAGAAACACATGATTGAGAAGATTATTTGCACAATACACCACTTCATTGCAGAAGCAAGGAGGCAGATCTATATCCTGCAAAATAAAACTATCCATTTTGATTAACGTTTGATTCTTGCATTATAACCATCAGTGTGAAAAAATTCTAGTAGGTTCTATGCTAACCATGCTTTTCCATAGTTGAATGGTGCCTGATGATGATTCCTGAGTACAAAACCCTTACAAAATCCTTTATGGGGAAATAAATTTGGTAAACTAGAAACCATGTTCAGAGTTGTCAGTGCCTATAGACTTTAGAAATTTAGGTGTTCAAGTCACTCTTGTCAAATTTGGCTTCTCTCGTCAATGTGAGAAACAAGTGTAGTCGGTTCAGTGTCAATTCGAGTCATGTCAAGTAATTTATACAAACTATTTGTCAGGTCGAGAAGCCTGCTGGAAACAATTTCCTTCCCTTTCTTAAAATATATAACATGGTACTGATCTAGCCAAAATTGCACAATATTACCTGTCTATATTAACTAAGCAATGAACAATGGATTTTCATAGAGATTTGGCACATGATAGATGTCGACAATCTTCCCATGTTGACAAGCACAATCACCCTGACCAACAACATTGAGAGAAAAATCATCAACAACATATATTTTTCTCTCCTTAGCTTCATCCAACCATGTGAATAAGGAGGCATCCTTAGACATGTGATGAGTGCACCCAGAGTCAACTACCCATTTGTTTTGTGCAGAATGAGAAAACAAGTCTTGAGAAGTCCCGAATTTGAAGGTGAAATTATTAGTGGGTCATCGTATAGACACTTTTCCTTCAAGGAATTTAACCTTCTCCTCTAAATCGTCTTTCTTCTTATAACAAAATTTCTCCACGTGTCCAGTGTTTCCACGGTACTGAAATGTCTTCTTATTTTGACTTCGTGGCAAGGCATTTGTCTATCTTTGTGGTTTCTAGTCACAGTATGTAGGTTTCTATGTAGAGGCATAAAACCATACTCTATCCCTTGGATCCATCTTTCCCTTTCCCTTGAGCAAGTGGACCTGATGTTTACCACCAATCTTCCAAGTATGTGCAAGGTAATGATGGTCTCTCATGATGTGTTAGTGGCAACGAAAACATGGAAAAACAATAATTTGTTAACTTGGAGGGATTATTCAAGGTAATTTTACAATGAATTTGAATATGGTGTAACAAGTTGACGTAGGAAATTGAATTAACTTT